>PVJA010013081.1:0-50404 GCA_004027025.1 Myocastor coypus
AAAAAAAAAAAAAAAAAAAAAAAAAAAAAAAAAAAAAAAAAAAAAAAGAAACCTGTTCTTTTCACTAATAAAAAGAAAAGTAAAAAAGATAAAAAATAAAAAAATAGAACTTCCCAAATTTAGGAATAAAATGCTATATTTTAATTTCTGAAAATTAATTTCATTTGATAAATTTGCTTATAAAAGATTTAAATTATCAACAGAAAAAAAATATCTTGGTCACAGGAATAGAAAGTCAGCACAGGGCTGGATTCCTTTCATGGGAAGGTTGTGACATTTGAGATGTGGCTTACCTGTCATAATGAGAACATACTTGAATTATGGGAAGGGCCAAAGTAGTTAGCAGGGTGTGTGTGTGTGTGTGTGTGTGTGTGTGTGTGTGTGTAATATACCACACTTCCTAATAGTTCATTTACTTCAAACATGCTAATGTGGATTTACATGTTTTGTTAAGGAAGAAATGCAAAGTTAACACAATATTTTTTGTAATGGAAAGCAGTTTTGGGGCTTTCTTTAAAATATCACTGATAAATGAGAGAATAAATGTATGTGTAGTTTGATATAAACTGTTTTTGTTACTTTTGTAATTGTGGGGACAATGTCTCAGTTACTCTTTTCTCGTTGCTGGGACAAATACCCAATACTCAAAACGAAAGAAAGAAAGGGTTACTGAGCTCAGAGTTACTGGAGGTTTCAGTCCATACTCAGCTGGTCCAAGGCAGAGGGGCACATGGCAGAAAATAACCTTTCATAGTGGTGGCAAACAGCAGAGAGCAAAAGGGAGGAGTAACACCAACAATGGCTGCAGAGAGCAGTCTGTCTCCTTTAAGTTGCATCCAGGCCATCTGCCTCAGGCGTAGCACTCACACCCACAATCCCAGCAGCACTCACACTCATAACCCCAGTGATCGTGAGTGAATCACAAACTCTGTCACAAGTTTTCACAGTTTATCAGGTCTCAGTCCACAACTGACTGGCTCTAAGGCAGAGCTCATGGCAGACAGTTACGACAGGAAAGCCAGGCAGTGACAGGGTGGGCAGAAAGCACAGCCAGCAAGTATTGGTTTCCTTTTCGTTTATACCACTTAGGCTGCAAGCCCACAGATTGATGCTACACATAGAAACATGAAATTAATTTTCAGAAATAAAAATGTAGCATATTATTTCCAAATTTGGGAAGTTTTGGTTTTTTACTTCTTTTATTAGGGAAAAGTGCTATGGGTCACTCAAAATAAGAACCAGATCAGAAGCCAGATGGAAAGTTAAGAGCCTGGATTACTGAGCTTGGGGCTGCCAGTTCCTATGCAGAAGAAGACTGATCACATCTAGCCCAGAAAGCAAGGAGTTTTAAAAGCAAAAGTCACATAACTAAGGGGTTTTTGTCATTTTAGGGCATGTGCAACTTGCCTGTGTGGGAGCTGGTTGAGTAAGCTGTTTTTACAAGATACATCTTTGAAGCTGACTCTGTTTGCAGGAATTAGATTAAGGAGGGGAGGGAAACAGTTACTCATTTACTAGTACTAAACAGCCTTGAATAGAGGGTGGGTACACATTCTTTACATAACTGAAAGTACAAAGTTCACACTTGCAGCACAAAATTGAGTTAACCAACTCCAGAAAGAACTGGGCTCTTGTGCTCTAAACTCTGGAGCTGCTGTGAATCCACCAGGATGTTGTGTCCAGGATAAAAGCAAGACCCAACAAGGAAAAGGTCTTTGATTTGGACAGATAATGAGTAACAAATCTCAACCTCAAAGGCATTGTTGATTAAATGGGAAGCGGAGCATCAACCAGAGGGCCTTCCATTGTCCACACCCACAACCAAGTAAAATAACCAGTGGGCTAATGTAGTTATCAGCCATCAGTATCAGCCTATTCATGCACCTCCGATCCAGTCACCTCAGAAAAAAGCCCCTTCTCTGAGTGCTGTGAGGGAATATCTCGATATAAACCACAGCAAACCTGGGCATAAAGTGAAAGAGGAAGAGGGAGAAAGAGAGACAGAGACAGGGCCAGAGTCAGTGACAGCAATGGAGCCTGAGCCAGAGGCAGAGGCAGAGGCAGAGGCAGAGGCAGAAGGATGAAGATCAAATGTAGTAGTAAGTACTGGGGAGCTGCTCTCATCTGCAGGTAAAGGGCAAGGAGGCTTCTGGGGAGAACGAACATTGAGCAAGAGGAGAAGTGGCGCACAGAAGTCATTCACTTGAAGAACTAAGGTGAGAAATTTTAATAAGAGTAGAAACAATTTCAAGAAAGCTGAAATCAGGTCAGTGCCACAAAACTTAACTACGTGTGCATGTTACACCCTTACTCTTGTCGTGAACGTTTCTTTTTAAGTTTCTCCATTTAGTATAAGGATGAGAATGGCCCGTTATGATTTCTTCTGCTGCAACAATTCCAAAATATCTCCCCAATCACAAAATCTGCTACTTTGCATTATTCTTAACAAATGTGACTCTCAGTAAAAAGAAAAACTAGAAATAGCTTCAGGCTGGGAATATCCCTTGGTGGCAAAGCTCTTGCTCATCAGGCTTGCTGTCCTAAATTCAGGTTCTGAACTCAGAAAAAGGACACCAAACAAAATAAAACTTCAACTCATCTATAAGAGAGCTAAGCAAATACGATGCTCTACAGAGTTATTTAAATTGTAGTTAATGTAAATGAATCTAATAACACTTTATTTAATCAGGCTGACATTGTTGTAGGCAGCTGAATTAGATAGAAATATTATAGGTGGTTAGAAAGGGCCCAGCCCTCATGCATGACATGGAAGACAAGGTGACTTCACAACTATAAACAGACACTCCTCTGCTTTGGGCCAGATTTCAAGACAAGAGTAAACAAAGATAGCTTTGTACTTGCTTAGGGATGCGCATGAGGGATTGATATTCTAAGTAGGTATCAATCACCATGAAAGAGCCCAGTTGAGTCACTAACCCAACACCCAACAGGAAGAGACCGGATATAATCTAATCTACATGAACAATGGTTCTTACAATGTCATTGGCTGACAATAGTTTTGTCCCACCTCATACCCACCTAAATGAGTTCCCATGTCTTCTCCATAACCATAGACCCACCTCACCACATAGTTTTCCTCTATAACAGTCCCTTGTAGAGACAGCTTCCTGGAGACCACCCCTTGGGAGCCCCCTTGTTGTTCCTCTCTCAGACTGGAGTTTACTTTCCCTTAATAAACCTATTCCGTGCATAGTCTCCATTTATTTCCATAATTCATTCTTCTGTTCTAGAGAACACAAACTCATAACAGGTACTTTTCAGGTTGGGGATCATTTTTCCCCTACATCATTCTGGAGGTCATCCACCCAGGATCAGTTTTTTCTCCCTGTATCATTAGGAAAAGCTAAAAGCTTTCAAAAATGATAGGAAAAATTAAATATTTCTGCAATTTTAATTAGAAATTGGTTTTAAATTTACTTATTTATTTTCTGTATTTAGGACAGGGTCTATAAGGTCTCACAATGTAGATCAGATTCAATGATCCTCTTATTTTCAGCCTCCTAAGCAGTAGGATTACACATTTATGTCTCCATGCCCAGTCTCAATCACTGTCTCAGGGTGTTGTAGGCAGCTGAGTTAGAAATATTATAGGCAGTCAGACAGGGTCAGGCCCTCAAGGACGACGTGGAAGACAAGGTGACTTTGGGACTAGAGACAGACACTCCTCTGCTGTGGGCCAGATCTCAAGACAAGAGTAAACCAAAACCACTGCATACTTCTTTAGGGGTGGGCATCAGGGATTGATACTCTAAGTAGGTATTAGTCACCTTGAAAGAGCACCAGCCCACACTCAACAGGAAGAGACCTTACTGTATATTCTTGCCCGCTTGCTACTTGACTTGCCTGCCCGATTTTAATCAGTGTTACCTGAGCAATGGTGCTTGTAATCTCATTGCTTGACCATAGTCTTTGTCCTACTCGTACCCACCTAAGTGAGTTCCCACGTCTTCTCCTCTATAAAAGTCCCTGAAAGAGACAGGTTCCCAGGGCACCCACTCGGGACATCCCTCCTGTCTCTCTCTTGGACAAGAGCTTTCTTTCCCCTAATATGTTCTACTCATTACCCCCGTTTGTTCCTAAAATTCATTCTTCAGTTTTAGAGAAAATGAACTCATCCCAGGTGCTATTCAGGTTGGGGATCAGTTTTCCCTATATCATTTGAAGGTTTTCTGGTGGAGAGCATCCATTCCAGATCAGTGTTTTCTTCCTACATCAAGCACACCTCATGGGCGGGGCATGACAGGATGGATCTTCCTAGGTAGGAGCTTTAGTCAGCTGAGCTATCAGGCTGGCCCTGTTGTTTAAAATTTAAAACATGATGAAAATCTCAGATGATGTGGGAAATTGTATCACAGCAGAGCTATCAGCAGGACAGCTGGACTACTTGTAAATCTATTAGATTAAAGTTATCTATTGAGTTTGTTCTCACTGTAGTTTGTAGGATTGTATAAATTTAGGCCTAATTTGTGACAAGTGTGACTTAATGAGTAATAAAGATGACACCACTGTATGCTTTTCAATATATTGAAAACTATGACTTCTAAGTGGTTCATAATAATGATGAACACAGTCAGTCAACCTCTTTTTAACCATACAACTACTCTGCCAAGCATTATTCTTCGAATCAAAAATAAATAATAATAGCTAGTTCTGTCCACTAGCACTGTTTTGTGATAAGAAGACATGCCTACATTCCCTGGAAACTCAAGGTCTTTTGTTGACTTAATAGTTTTTATGGATATAATTATTTTTACAATTTTTAATATGAGATTAGTAACTACTAAAAGCTATTATAGGATAATAGAAGGGAAAACACAGAGGTGGATAGAGGAGTAAATTATTAATGGAATGATTTACTAACGATGCAAGATGGATGTCCACAGGGAAATGATGCGATATTGCAAGTCTCCATCAGAATGAATGGTGTGCATGAAGACGGGGTGTGAGAATGTGGAACATTGGATTCAGAATGAGATAGGAGGATGGAATCTTCTATTACTAAGATCTGAATGTACCTATGACCTAAATCTCTATCACTAAGCAATCATGCGCCTTAGCAAGACATTCACAAGACATGAATCTCAGAAAAACACCCATGGATTGAAAAGCTTATTTTTTTCCTGAAGATTTTTTTTTTCACTAGCTATTCTTTTTCCAACCTTTACACATGTACCTTAAAAGTTACATCAAAGTTTCCCTCACATGTTGTACAAACTCTTGAGCCCCCATTCCACAAATGCAATCTTTTAAAAAATTTATTTATTTATTTATTTGTTTGTTTGTTTATTTATTTATGCTATGGCTGGCTCAGCCTGCCCTGGGAGTGAGGCTGGCACAGCAGGTGGTGCTAGGGTTCAAACTGTGGTCCCTGCAGTTGCATAAGTGTGCCTAAACAGGCGTTTTAGGCCTCTGAGCTATCTCACAAGCTCCAAATGTCATTATTTTCACAATTTTTCTGTCAAATATCCTAACAATTATATGTTTGTCATCCCTTTTAAGTATTTCAGTTCTAACCACAATTAAGTCTGTTATTGTGTTAGGCTAAGGTGGGATTGGAGGGAGGATAAAGGACTTTAATAAAAGAACTTTAATAAAAAACTAGGTATGTGTCCAGAGAAAGACTACAGATACTGTCTTAGGATCAGTCTTATTTTAACCCAGGTTAGAATTTTGGTATTTCTGATGGATCAAACAGTGTCAAACACAAGAGAGGTGTTTTAAATGGTGCTGAGGACAACCAAATACAGTACTATTGTTGTAAGCAGATACATTAGATAGAAATATTATAGGCAGTCAGACAGAGCTGGGAAGAAGACGGCATGAAAGACAAAATAATTGCAACTGTGTAAGAGACAGACACTCCTGCTGTGGGCCAGACCTAAAGACAAAAGATTAAACAAATGCAGTCACATACTTCCCAGGAGTGGACCTCAGGGATAGACATTCTAAGAAGGTATTAATCACCTTGAAATAGCCAGGAAGAGTCACTGATTCAACCCCCTACAGGAAAAGCCTCTGCTCTGTATTCACACCAGCTTGCTATGTGACTTACTTCCTTATTTGATTGCAGTTAAATCAGTTTTATCTGAAAAATCATATTTGTAATCTTATTGGCTGACCATAGTTTTGTCCGCCACATGCCCACCTTGTGATTTCCCATTTTCCCCCACTTTGGCACCACCTCATTTCATGAATTTGCTCTATAAAGATCCAAAGAGAAGACCGAGTCCTTGCAACCTACTGGGGTCCCTTTCTGTCTCTCAGGTACAAGTTTTCTTTCCCTCAATAAATGTATTCTGCTGGCTTCTGTTGCTTCTAAAATTTGGTCTTTAATTTTAGAGAACATGAACTTATACCAGGTGTCTAACAGGTTGGGAGTTTTTTTTTCCCTATATCACTATAAGCCTATGAGGAAGAAAATATGCAAACTATATTGACAAAAGAGATTAAAAAAAATTACATTAACCATCATTGATATGTAGTTTCATTTTCCCAGGAAAAGTATCATTCTAATACCTACAAAATTTCCTGGGTTTTCAGGTTAGCTTAGTAGTTTAAGCATTGGCTGGGGCAATCCAGTCAAGCCCAAGGAACAATGGTTTGATCCCCTCCCCCATCCCATCCTTAAGATGGCCTGACCCAGCTACAAAAAAAAAGACCTTCATTTTTTAGCCAGGTGTGGTGGTGTATGCCTGAAATCTCAGCACTTGGGAGGCTGAGACAGTAGCATTAGTGTGAGTTCGAAACCACCCTGAGCTACAAAAGTAAGTTCAAGGCCAGCCTGAATTGCATAGCAAGACCCTGTCTCAACAAAAAAAAAAAAAAAAAAAATTCCTGCAGTAGAAAACAAGGGAGTTGCAGAATACACTAAATCACACTTGTAAGTTTAGAGAATCACTGAAGTTACAGTAATAATCAGGTATGTATAATGCACATAAGAATCCTCTTATTTGCCCGACCCCATTTGCCCCCTAGCACTTGGACCCATGTACATGTGTGTGTTGTATTTCCTCAGTTTCTATGTGTCTTCACTCTCACAGTGCCAGTCTTCAAAATCAGGCTGTCCTAGACAGTGGAGTTTTGTGACTCACTCTACACTTAACATTATTTTGTTGCTCCTCACATCTGATTGCAGTGTGTACTTCTTTTCCTGCTAGTAACTGGCTGTACTCACCCTACGGGGCACACTGCCTTTCCTACCTTTAATAAACGTAAAACCTCACTACCATTTTCTCTTGTTTTGACCAATTTATTGTTCAGGACAATAAGAAAACAATCTCAAGAAGTCCGGCAGAGCACCCTCGAAACTCAGTAACATTCTGGGTTGTGTCCACAACAAAAGTAAAAATCAAAGAAAGGGAGAAGACAAAAACAAAACAAACTATAAATATAAAAACGTTATCTTTTCCCCAAAAGCTTCTAAGGTTGGGAAGAGTCATCATAATGATACAGGAAGAAAAAAACTGATCTTGGGTGAATGACCTCCAAACTGATGCAGGGGAAAAATGATCCCCAACCTGAAAAGTACCTGGGACCAGTTCATGTTCTCTAAAACCAAGGAATGAATTTTAGGAACAGAGGTTATGAGCAGAATAGAGTTACTGGGGAAAGAAAATTCCTGTCCGAGAGAGGAACAGCAGGGGGATCCTGAGAGGGTTGTCCCCAGGAAACTGTCTCTTCCAGGGACTTCTTTAGAGGAAAACCACATAGTGAGGAGGGTCTAACATTGTGAAGAAGACATGGGAACTCGCTTAGGTGGGTATGAGGTGGGACAAAAACTATGGTCAAGCAATGAGATTACAAGTACCATTGCTCAGGTAAAATAGATTAAAATCAGGATTCAATGGGAAGGCAAGTCACATAGCAAGTAGGTAAGAATACTACCCGCTGGACTTGGGCACCTGACTCTTTCCAGGCTCTTTCAAGGTGATTGATATTTAGCATACCAATCCTGATGCCCGCCCTTAGTTGCTTTTGTTTACTCTTGTCTTGAGATCTGGCCCACAGCAGAGGAATGTTTATGTCTAGCTGTAAAGTCACCTTGTCTTTCATATCGGCCTTGATGGCCTGGTCTTGCCTAACGGCCTATAATATTCCTATCTAATTCAGCTGCCTACAACAGTTTGTCTATTCAGAAAAGGTGAGTAAGAAAGGTTTCTTCAGCTAGCAGGATCCTGTCCCAAAATGACGCAGGGAGAAAAAAATGATCTTGGGCGAATTGCTGTAGGTCACTGAATTAGATAGAAATATTATAGGCAGTCAGACAGGGCCAGGCCTTCAAGGATGACATGGAAGACAAGGTGACTTTGGGACTAGAGACAGACACTCCTCTGCTGTGAGCCAGATCTCAAGACAAGAGTAACTCAAAACAACTACATATTCCTTAAGGGTGGGCATCAGGGATTGATATTCTAAGTATTAATTACCTTGAAAGAGCCTAAAGTCACCAGCCCATGCCCAACAGGAAGAGATCTTGCTCTGTCTTCTTGCCTGCTTGCTACACGACTTGTTTTCCCATTGGATCCCGATGTTAATCAATTTTACCTGAGCAATGGTGCTTATAATCTCATTGGCTGACCACAGTTTTGTCCCACTTCATCCCCACCTTAGCGAGTTTCCATGTCTTCTCCACAACCGTAGGACTGCCTCACCACATGGTTTTCCTCTGTAGAAGTCCCTGGAAGATATAGCTTCCCAGGGACCAGCCACTGGGAACCCCCCCTCCCCCCCGCCCCGCTCTCCAACAAGAGCTTTCTTTCGCCTAATAAATCTATTCTGCTCATAACCTCCGTTTGTTCCTAAAATTCATTCTTTGCCTTTAGACAACACGAACTCATCCCAGGTACTGTTCAGGTTGAGGATCAGTTTTCCCTGTACTGTTTGGAGGTTCCTTAGTAAAGGTCACGCACCCAGTTCTGTTTTTTCCTTCCTGCACCATTATGACCTCCAAATGATATAGGGAAAACTGATCTCCCAATCTGAGAAGTACCTGGGAGGAGCTCGTATTCTCTAAAACCAAAGAATGGATTTTAGGAACAAATGGAGGTTATGAGAAGAAATAGATTTTATTTGGGGGAAGAAAGTTCCTGTTGGAGTGGGGGCGGGTTCTGAGTGGCTGGTCCCTGGGAAGCTATATATTCCAGCGACCATGTGGTGAGACAGGCCTAAGGTTGTGGAGAAGACATGGAAACTGGCTTAGGTGGGCATGAGGTGGTTCAAAACTATGCTCAGCCAATGAGATTACAAGCACCATAGATTAAATCTAGTACCAAATGGGGAAATAAGTCACGGAGCAAGCAGGAAAGAACGCCAAACAAGTTCTCTTCCTGTTGGGGGTTGGGTTAGTGACTCAACTGGGCCCTTTCAAGGTGATTAATACTTAGAATACCAATCCCTGATGTCCATCCCTAAGCAAGTATGGAGCTGTATTTGTTTTCTTACTCTTATCTTGAGATCTGGCCCAGAGCAGAGGAGTGTCTGTTTATAGCTGTGAAGTTATCTTGTCTTCCATGTCATCATTGAGGACCTGGCTCTATCTAATTGCCTATAATGTTTCTATCTATTTCAGCTGCCTACAACAAAAGGAAGGCAGAGTACAAAAGAGGGTGGCTGAGGACAGGACGAGTTTCACTTCTGATGAAACAAAATCAAAATGTCCATTAATATAGAAAAGGGAGTGCTTTGATGTGGTTAATCAAGATGTGTTTTGCTATTTATAGAGACCAACACACTCTCTAGTAAATAGAAAACTCCTGAGTCTTGCCTGAGGATTAAAGAATAACAGAAAATCTATTCCACCTAAGTAGCAGGATAAAAAGGAGAAGAATAAATCAAAACTAAAGCTTCTTATATCATGATATTCCAGGACTTGTCTTGTTGAATATGTCCATTCAACATGCAGTCAATTCCTGTTTTATAGAAAATGTGAACTTGTGCTACTGTCTAGAACAGACGTGATCCATACATTGATACACAAACAGGTCTGGGTTTAATTCTATACAAACACAGATTTTTCTTTTCACCTTTACAAAGCCACATCCTTGACCACTAGTTTTAAGTTATTGGTCAGGGCCTAAGGAACAGTTTTGTGGGCAGGACATATGAATAAACACACAGCAAGCCACCACTAGAGACCCTTGTTTTCCTCAAGAGTTGATACAAATTAAAGCGGAGGGATATATGTCTAGCAGGCAGGCAGTTTTCCCCTGAATCCATCATGCAAAGCTCTTTATCTCAAATTCCACTGTGTTTTTCTTTCAAACACCAGTGCCTGGCCTCCTGAGGCCAATTGCAAATTCTTTCTAGCATAGTTCAGTGCCATGAGCCTAGGTGTAAAGTCAGCTCTGTCAGCCTATTTATTCACAGAAGAAGGGCAGCAGCAGACCCAGAAGTTGTTTAATGAATCACTTGGCAACTGCGACCCAGCCCCTGGCTTTTCTCCTTCAGGTTGTTCTCACCTTGGCTTCCTAGAGAAGATCTATGTTTACTTGGAACTGAAGCCGGCCCTCTCTCCCTTTACCCTTATCAATAGTCTGGTTTCATTCTTTCTTTAATTTTTTAAAAATGCATTTAGTACAGGGTCTACATGGTCACACTACATCGATCTGACTAGTTGTGATCCTCCTGTGTTCAGCCTCCCAAGGGCTGGGATTACAGGTGCAGCTGCCTTGAAGTCTCAATCACTGTTTTAGCAGGCCCTGGGGACAGGGCCAGTGAGGCTGGCCAGAGTTTTAACCCTCGCCACTGCATTTTGCCTGAACAGACACTTTAGTCTGCTGAGCTATCAAACAAACCCTCCCAGGGAGTAACTTTTGTTGTGTTTTGGAAAAGTCTTTTTGGTTGCATTGTTTTTTGGTTTTTTTTTGGGGGGGGGTGTTTCTGTTTTTGTACTGAGGATGGAACCTTGAGCCATTTATTTCTTTATTTTGAAATATCTCTCCCAACGTTACTAAATTGCCCCATCAGTTTCTCATCCTCAAGATGCTCTTTTCTTCATGACTGAGTAAAACTCAACTTGGCCTTGGGTCAAGGCCTTTGTTCTGGATAGCCATCATCCCTGACTTTGGACCCCTTGGCTGCCTATAATTAGAAATATGCTTTAGGGTCTTTATTCTTGCTACAAGTTTGTTATGGTTTAAATTTAGGTGTCCCCCCACCCTGCCACCCCAAGCCTCATGCAATCCTGAGGTAGGGACTTCTAGAGTTTGAGGCTTGATTCATGATCCACTGGGATTATATGTTTTAGTACCGATGACGTTATCAGTGGCTGGGATTATGGGTGTGGCCTAAGGTGGATAGGCTGAGGCAGAGAGCCTGAACATAATATAAAGAGAGACAGACTAATGCTGTTGCTGTCTGCTGCCCTGGTTGGTCAGTTGCCTCTGTCACCATTCTGTTGCTGTTCTTCCGCCATAAGGGCTTCGGCCATATTAGATGACAACCAGAATGACTTAGCCATTCATACTAGGGCCAGAACCTATCACTTTCAAGGCCAGTCTCTCAGCCAGTCTGCCACATGTAGAGAAGAAGTAAATGAGTAAATGTGTGAACATGTCAGTCAGAGAGTGATTGAATTCCGCCAGAAAAAAATAATTTTTCAAACAATATGCAGGTAGTAACTCATAATAATGAATTAACCAGACTT
Organism: Myocastor coypus; assembly: GCA_004027025.1. Classification (NCBI taxonomy): domain Eukaryota; kingdom Metazoa; phylum Chordata; class Mammalia; order Rodentia; family Myocastoridae; genus Myocastor; species Myocastor coypus. The sequence continues at coordinate 11,666 of PVJA010013081.1, forward strand.
CAGAAAAGTTGCCTGGTTATTTTCTACTTCAGCTTAAATAATTGAACCACTTTTTAAGTTTAAAAAAATTTTTTAGGCAAACATATTGGAATGAAGTACAGCTACCTGTCCATCTTTGAGAAAAAGTAATGCATTAAAAATATCTCCAAGCCCTTAATTTATGTGAAAAAATCAAATGGTTGTTTTATAACCTACTTCTTACCATTTGTGGGGCTCAAACCCAGGACTTTAAGCATGCTAGTACTGTAGGCAGCAGAGCTAGACAGAAATACTAAAGGCAGACAAAAGTAGGCACTCAAAAGAGACAGCATGCGATACAAGACACCTTGTAACTGTGAGAGAGACAGGCACTCCTGCTGTGGGCCAGACCTCAAGACAAAAGGGTAAACAAATGCAGCAAGGTACCTCCCTAGGGATGGGCATCAGGGATTGCTGATGTAGATAGGTATCTACCACTCCGAAAAAGCCAGGAGTTGCTGCCTCAACCCCTATAGGAAAAGCTCCTGTTCTCTATTCATACTCACTTGCTCTATGACTCACTTCCCCATTTGATCCTGACTTAATCAATTTTACCTAAGCAATTATACTTGTCCTCTTATGTTTGACCAACTTTTGTCCCCTCTCATGTTCACGTTCTCAAGCTTTCCACCTTAGGCCTGTGTCATTTCATGGTATCATTCTATAAAAAAACTTTACAAAAGGCAGATTCCTTGGCAACCTGCTTGGGTCTCCTTGTGTTCTTCCCTCAGATAGGAGCTTTCTTTCCCCCAGTAAATATAGTCTTCTCTTAACCTCTGTTGTTTCTGAAGTTTGTTGCTTTTAGAGAACATGAACTCATGTCAGTTATGTTTCAGGTTGGGAGTTTCATTCCCTTATCTCTCTAAGCAATTGTTCTACCCCTAAAGTTCACCCAGCCAATTTTTATGTTTCCATTTTTTTTTTATGTTTGAAGAATCATTTATTGTATTTCTCTTCTCAATCCATGCTCTTAGTACATAATGACTATGTGCCTCCCTCCTGTGGAGCTGGCACCTGCTCAGCTCAGCCTGACTGCTGTTCCCTCCCCTCCTCCTCACTCTCCTGTCTCCTGGACATTGTCCCACCTGGTAAAGATCTATCTTCCTGATTTCTGTTATTGCTTCCTACTTATTTGCAATTCAGATTTCTTGTAGAAGGGAATGCATGAAATACTTAAGCTTGTGTGTTTGACTTATTTCAGTTCACACTATCGTCTCAAGGTGCATCATTCATTTTCTTTATTTCTTGAAAAGAAACCAAACAAACAAGCGAGAAGAACCCACCAGTTCTAATAGGCTGTAGATGTAGAAGTACAGTGAGCACAAATCCCCTCTCTCTTACGAAAGGCATCCTGTCTCAGGGTTTTTGTTTCAACATCACACCCCTCCCTATCTTTACTGGTAGCACACAGATAAAATCCAGCTGTCTCCATGTTATTCCCTATCTTTTTCTCTGTTTCTTGGAAAAAGTTAATGGTGAGGTCTCAGGTAGTTGTGGTACATAATGAATAATGGGACAAAAGGCAAAAGAACTTAGTTCAAGAACTAACTCAGATACTCTTAAGGGTCTTCCTTCTTTCCTGTAAATGGAAATTAATAACAAGTTTCACAGGATGTTAGGGTCCCATATGTATTAAAGCAAATCAACAGGGCATTATAAAACTTGTATGACTTTATTGTTAAAATAAAATATTATCTTTTATAGTCATCACTGACATCATTTGGTTATAAACTTAACTTCATGTATTTTATAAAAATGTAGTTTTAAAAAGACATTTATTTTATCTCATATTAAGCATAATAGTAAACAACTCAAAATATATACTCACCACCTTAAAAACTACTTGTCCTTTTCTGAATTTAGTGGTTGCCTTTCTTGCTAGCTACCTGAATGGAAAACGTACATTCAAGTCTGAGGAGCAGGTTAGACCGTAAAATAGAAACTTAAGCAACTGTCGATCAAGCCATGTGAATCACTTTCTTGAGAACATTGTTTGAACCACAGAAAAGCAAACTTGAAGTTCAGAAGTTCAGTTCAACTAAGTACTGCGAAAGTTTGGCTTCTGACCAAAATGCTATTTAAGCCTTTAAAGTACATATAATTAAGCCAAAAATCTTATTAAAATAGAATTACGGGCTGATATCATTTCCATGTACTCTGCCTCTTGATTTAACCATAGCAAAGGGCCAGAAACATACAAAGGTAATTTATAAAAACTATCCACTTTTTGTAAATATAGTACAGGACTACAGTTGGATCATGTTCATGTATCAAGTTCAGTCGGTCTTAAATTGAATTCCCACAAGTCAGTTCAAGGAAATAAAAAGTAAATACTCGCGCTGTTGGCTTTGTCCTACACTAAACTATAAAAGCAGGTTCATACAGCCAAGCAAAGAACACCACCAGTTTCTTCATATTAACGAACCATCCACATGCAGTCCTGGAGGGCATGTTTTTATCACTTGGTAAAGATCTGCTTGATCAAAGACTGTGAAATTCCTCAAGGCATAAATTGCTCTGTATGTAAAAAGATAGCAGTTTAGATTTTTACCTTCATCCAAGTAAGGATATAAGTGTGATTTGCTTCTCTTCCAATAGCATAACCAAATGCTAGTATTAGATGCTTCATTTTGAAATATCTGCAAGTATTACCCAGCCTTCAAAACTTACAAAGTGCCTCCAACCTCTACGTAACCCACACTTTTATCTCATTCCCTAGAGGAAAGAGAAAGCCAAACGCTGTCTTTGACTTGGGGCTGCTTACTATTCTGTTTTGTTTGGATTTTTGGAGACAGGGTCTCACTGTGTATTCCAGGCTGAAGTTGAACTCTCGGGGATCCTCTTGCCTCAACTCACAGAGTGATGGATAATAAGCGCGCACCACCTTGCCCAAAAAAATAATTATCATTTTATCATTATGATTGTGTCAAGTTGCCTTCTCATGGTATTTCATTCACCAAAAGTCAGGTTTTTTTATTAAATAAAATAATTGGAAAACCATGCACATAAATAAGTGATTGTGATAAAATGTTTGCACCTTAGAGAAAACAAATGTGAATAAAGTACTTGGAGCTTGAAGGCAAGTTTTATTACTTTTTATTCGAAGTGTATTTTAGGCTACACACCTGTAATCCCAGGTACTTTGGAGACTGAGGCAGAAGGATTAAGTAGTCTTATATCAACCTGGGCAATTTAACAAGACAATGTCTTAAAGTAAGGACTTGGGTCATATGCCAGTGGTATGGTTCCTGCCCCCAGCATAATGGTGGTCTTGGAGCCAACCTCCAGCAGCACTTGGAATTATTTTTCTCTACACATGCCTATATCTTTTCAAACTAATTACCCATCAAAATGGATAGAATGGTTTTTGGTTTGTGTCTAGTGGTCACCCCCCCCCCAAAGGCTTCATGTAGTCTGGGGAGGGGACTTCTAGAGTTGGAGATTAATTTATGATCTACTGGGATTATGGGTGATCCACTGGGACTATAGGCCTTAGTACTGATGGGATTATGGGCAGTGAGTCCTACACCTAACTTGGAGTACAAAGCCCAAATGCAGTATAAGAGAGACAGAGAGACAGACTCTCTGTTGTCATTGTTGCTATTCTGCCACCATGAACTGCTGCTCTTTGCCCTCGCCTCTCTGGCTTGGAGACAGCCAAGTATGGACTGAAACCTCCAGTAGCTGTGAGCTGAATAAGCCTTTCCTGTCCTCATTTTGGGTGTCAGGTATTTCTCCCAGCAAAAAGAGAAGAGTAACTGAGACAAAAGGGAAAGAGTGGAAGAAGAGTGAGTAAAGGAGTTTTCAGACCCAAATTTAGTGTTATGGTTTATGTCTATCCCCACAAAGCCTCATGCAGTCATGGGGCAGGAACGTCTATAGATTGAGACTTGATCCATGATCCACTGGGATTATGTGATTTAGTACTGATCTAGAGTTTGAGACTTGATCCATGATCCCTGGGATTATGTGTTTTAGTACTTCTGCGATGGTGAGTGTAGCCTAAGGTGGATAGGCTAAGGCAGAGAGCCTGATGTAATTTAAAAAGAGAGACACAGAGATAGAGACTCTCACTGTTGCTCTCTGCTCCCCTGATTGGTCGGTTGCCACTGTTGAGATTGTTGCTGTTCCACCACCATGAACTGGATGCTCTCCGCCCTATTCCACTCAGCCTTGGGGCAGCCGAATATGGACTGAAACCTCCCGTAACTGTGAGCTAAATAAACCTTTCCTTCTTTCATTTTGAGTATCGAGTATTTGTCCCAGCAACAAGCAAAAAGTAACTAAGACATTTAGGTATTTTACTCCATTTGGTAATGCTTCAGTGTTATTGTAGCCATCAAGATAATTCGGTATACTGTAGAATTATAAATTTCATTTAAGAGTAAAGAGAATATGAAGGTATTCCAATTCTTTGACTCATATTATTGTTGAAGTTCTGAGGGACAGATTGCCGCCCTAACAAAAAGGGGTTTGAAGAACTGAGACAGCAGTGGCATAGCCAGAGCAAGCCCCTAAGAGAGTGAGAGAATGTCCAGTCTTTGGGCACGGTTTCACTCTTGCCATTACCAGACACAAAGAAGTAACCTAGGTGCTAAATGCATTTGGATTTTCCATCAAGTCTGACAGCTCCTTTTATATCTCTATGGAGACATTCAGGCTTTATTTTAAGGATCTGTGAATTTTGCTTATGAATCATTGTAAATACAATTACTAAAACCATCATCTATCCTTAAGATGTGCTTGGTTGTTTTAATTAGACTTTTTTTTTTAACAGGACAATGTAATAATTTTACCTATTAAATAATAGTCTTTTGAGAAAGTCAGAAACAATCTGCATTCTCATTCCAAAAAGATCTCCTTCATATTGAGCCGACATCAGATTTAAAATGTAGCTAGGCAATTATACAATGAAAAATGTTTTCTTTTTCTAGTTTGATTATTGATGCCTTCTTTTTTGAATCCCTAGAACTCCTCCTGGTATGGGATCTTAAATTGACACCTGCCAGAGACAGCTATCCTCACCAATCAATGGCAAATTTTTTTTTGCATCTGAATCCTGGCAGCAAAACCCTAGTTCTGTAGGAGAGAGCCTGTAGAAATTTCATGAGCTGCGTTTTCCTCAGAAGGCAGGAGAAATAAACTTCTATATTAACAGAAAGACAATATTAAACAGCTGCTCACAATCCCTTTCCAAAAGCACTTGATTTCTATAATAAACAGAATTAAATTGTGTCCATTCCTGGTCCTAAACAACAGCACAGGGCTTAAAAATGTAGACCAGGCACATAAAATCCACTATAAAACTCAGCCTGCACCAGAGTCCAGGGAAATTCCAGATTGCAACTATGAGCCAAAGATGATTAAGCAACCATTTTAAGAGGATACAGGCAAATTTTGTTTTAATTATTTTTTTCTTAATTTCTGTAAACCAAATTAAAAAGAAAAAAAATCTCTTTGACAATCAACAAAGATTTTTTTGTCCTAATTTTCTTTCCTGTCTAATTTGGAATGAAGATAAAATTAAAATTGTCATTCTTGTTCAAATGCTAGCATGTCGTTTGTGCTCAATGGCCTTGTTCTGGATACCAGCCCCATCAATTAAAACCTACAAGAAGAGGGGACTGGAAGATTTAGGGTTTTTCCTGCTGGGAATCAGAGGGCACAGTAGAGGATTTCTTTTCCTTTATATGCAATCCCTACTGATGGCACAAGGGAGCGTGACCCTGGAGAGCACACCTGCATCATGGCCAGACTCCTTCAGCTCCCAAAGGCCTCAGAAACCCAACTATTTTTCTCCTCCACATGCCCTGCAGAATCAAGCTTTGGATCTATACCTCCCCAGACAGGATGCCTTTGGTCCACAGTATTTGTTTTAAGTACTCCCTCTTCAAATGGTTGAATGAAAGAAGGCACAAGAAACCAGAGGCAATCGGGGCAAAAAGCCCAGAAAGAAATTTCTCAATGGCAAGAGGCCTAAGGTGAACATTTTAGAAGACTTCATCACATTTGTAATTTTTTACTTGTGAATATATTCCACTCTAAGTGGAAAGAGAAATGCAATAATAGTTTAAGTTTGTCAATCAGCACAAACTTTTTAGCCTCTAGTTAATAATTCAGGTATCAGAGACAAATACATCTACAGAAACATAAAGCGGTGAGGGAGAAAATGGCCAGCTAGAGATAAGCATCCTACTGGAAAGCGGCCAGTGTATTCATTAGAGTAATCTGAGAAGGAAGCAGAATGTTTTTGACATAATCACACCAAGGCTGGAGATTAGGACTGGGAAATAAAACAAAAGCAAAAACAAAACAAAAAATCCTGTCACTCTACAGATGCAGGGACATGTGCACAATATAGAAATGAGATGACTGTCCACTTCCTATCTAAAAAAAGTTACCATCTTCAAGTTTTCATTCACATCTGGCAGGAAACAAAGCAAGCCTTTGATAGGACAATTTGAAGCCAACATGAGAACAAGTGCGTTTCTGATAGGATAACTGTATCAACTGCCTTGCATGGCTGGGAGTTGCTGAGCCATCTGGGAATTTCCTTGTCACTGTGCCCTCCTGAATGCAGTGTCACTCTGCACCTTCTGTCCATGTGCACCCTTGTTGTCACTGCTGTGTCTTGTCCAGTTCTCTGTTCCATATACGGAGAACCTTGACAGAATCTCTTTAGGACCAAAAGCCAATAACAAAATTATTTTAAAAAATAATTCTTCTAAATACTTGCAAGGCCACACAATTTGTGTTTGACAAAGTCACAGAGAAATATGGGTTTCATTAGAAATGAAAATAAATCATGGTATAAATATACAACTGTAATATTTTTAAAGTATAAATTTATAAAACATTTATTTGTGACTTGAAATAAAAATTTGTTAGTGTACATTTGAACTTTATGTTTCAGTGAATGAAGAGTAAAAACACTGGCCTCATACCAACAAAAATAAATTCAAGGGCTGTGGAGTACATTCTAGTGGTAGACCACTTGTCCAGCGTGCACAAGATAGTGGGTCAAGCCAGGCATGGTGGCACATGCCTATAATGCCAGCACTTGGCAGACTGAGGCAAGAGGATCAGTGGGAGTCTGAGACCAGCCTGGGCTACAAAAGTGAGCTCAAAGCCAGCCTGAACTGCATAGCGAGACCCTGTCTCAAAAAGACAAAAAAAAAAAAAGATCATGGGTCAGTTCATATGTGTGTATGCATATATTATATATATTATAGAGGGCCAGCCACATAGCTCAGTGGATTAAAGTGCCCACAAGCAGGCTCAGGGACTGCGAGTTCAATCCCTGAGGCTGCTGTGTCAGCCCTCTCCCTGGGAGCCCTGAGATAGCAATTGAGACTGGGCGCGCTGGTGTGCATCTGTAGTCCCACCTCTTGAAAGGCTGTAAACAGGCGGATCACTAGAGTCCAATCTAGTAGTGAGACCCTGAACACTTTGTAAATCTTTCACTAAAATACAAAAAATAATTAATTAATTAAAATAATTTAAAAATATATGTACATATATATTATTTTATTCAGAAAGGTTTATATATGACATGTTCCTTGACATTATCTAGTAAAACAATGATATATTTCTAGCTATTTCATTTATGACTAGAATATTAATTTTAAAAGGATAATTATTATGGTATTATTTCAAAAAGTTTTAGTGTTTCGTAATTTCATATTTTATTTCCTTTTAAATAAAGATACTTAGAAAATATTGCATAAACTAAATGTAAAAATGAGAGATAGTCTAAAAATGTACATGTTATGAGTTCTAAATATATTTAAACTAAATAACGTGAGCTATTTAGGGAGCTTAGTTGGTATAGTAAACCAAATTTTATTCTTAAGTACAGAAGTTTGGTAGGCTTTCTTGTGCTTACATATCTACTGCAGTCTCTCATTTATAAACCTTGTTTTACACTATGCACTATGCAGTTTAGGCTGTCCTTGAGCTAACTTTTGTAGCCCAGGGTGGTCTTGAAATTGCACCGATCCTCCTGTCTCAGCTTCCCAAGTGCTGGGATCATAGGCATATGCTACCACACCCAGCTTCTATTAAAAATAATGGAAACTTATGATTTGTTCTACAAGCCCAACGCATTCATATACAAATGATTATAATACTGTAATATAATACAGTAATAATGAAAAACAACATAAAGAAAAATAAACAAATTAAACTGCACTCACTTTTGAAATCCTTCATGACTGGTGTGAGGGAGACAAGCAACTTTGTAATATGAACTTTGTTGGGTTCAGGATGGAAAAACCTGATTAAAGAGATGAAGACACAAGAGACAGAATATATATGTATGGGTGAGATGGGACTTCTACCAGAATGGAGTCTCTGGCTAGCTTAAAGTTCTGGTGTTGTGTTCCGCTGAACATGAAGTGCGCATATTTTAGAGTAGAAAGGCAAGACAGCAATTATGATGAATTGTTAACTTCATCTACTTGTTCCTAGGAAGAACCTCTGTGTTTGACAGGCAAGACTCTCCTCTGCCCACTCTAGGCAGTGCACCATTTCCTCAAGATGCTTCAGCTTCTCAGGTTGGCCATTTTCTGCATCCTGAATCAGCTCTAGCAGATGTTAACTCACTGGGTACCACAACAAACACCACAAACTTTCACTAATAGTCACAGCTCTCTATTAGCTCAATAGAATCTTTTTACTTTCACCCAACTTTAACAATGAACCTGTCTATTGACACATTTTGACCTCCTTTTGAAGATTTCATGTAAATATACCATTGCTATTTCATTAAACAAATCCATCACTCACACTGCTACAACTTTATCAGGTGGTTTTTGCCCTATAAAATTTCCTATAACATTTTCCATCCTTCTTCATGTTGTACACATCTCCTCAATCTCCCTTGAAGTGAGGGATTCCTCAACATTTTTCTCCTCCGCTACCACAAATGAGACCTCCATAACTGCAGCTCTTGCTATTGCAAGATGACCAGCCAGTGTCACACTGAGGGGGGAGGGGATCATGGAACATTCAGCATTGCCTACTACACCTATTACAAGACCTCACTCCTTTATCGAGTTAAAATTGTTAGGAATGACAGCTCATTGTATTAGGCAGGGTTTATTAGAGAAATAGACACAAGATGTATGAACATATAAGAAATTTCAAGATTGGCTTACTATGGTCAGCCACAGAGTTGAATGCAGAAGTGTGCAGAGGGAGACTGAAGGGACCAGTTCATGGTCTGGAGATCACTACAGTGTCTGTGCAAGTTGTATCAGGAGACCAATGGGTCTGTGACAGAATGCTGTAGAAGCTATGGCAAAGGCAGAAGCATCCACCAGAACACTGAAGAGGCCCAAACAGAAGCCAAACAGTTCTGCATCACGACAAGACCACAGCCAAGCTGAAGGTGAATCGAATCATTCATACATGCGGCACCAGCACATCAAGGTATCTAACAAGTCTACTGATCTTACTTTTAGAATAACAAAAGGAAATCCCAAGTATTCAAACCCAAAATAGTAATTTAGGCCAAATTACTGTGCAACTCATGGCAGGAAAGTTTTAGTAGAAACATTCCACCACCAAGAAAATCTTCTGTCCTTCCCTAGTCAGCTAATTCTCCATCCCCCCACACAAACAGACACTATGGTTGCGATATCTGAGATGATGAATTTTGCCTTCTGAGGCTTCCACTGCTAGTGAACTGGATATCAGGTGCAGTCAGATCACGCTAAGGGAAAGGTACACTGATCCAGTGCCAGATCTGCACCCTAAAACAAAGATACTAACATGTGCTATGTATATGCACCAACTCCATACAAGGAACCTAAACAATACACACTGCAAATGCGTACTAAAATACATAAGTAAATAAATAAATCCATCCCATACCGTATTGGTACTGTCATTTATTAGGCCCAATGTATTATTGGTAATTTTTCATATTTAGTTGACAATTAACATAAAAAGAACAATTGTACATTTTAAGTACATTTTGTTATATGCCTACATTCATCCTCTCAAAGTGTCTGTTTACTAGTTCTTCTTTGCAATTACTTCTAAGTATACCTGTGCTAATCCAACCAAATTATTAATCACTGTTCAAGAATAAGTATAACACTATCTAATTCCTTTTTACCTTCCATACCACACGATGATGGGAAATAGTGCTCTGCTTCTGTTAGGATAACTGTAAGTGTTCTTCCTCCCAGTCCTTTGGGAGCATCCCTGAGTACCACACAGCACTTCACAGTTTCATGATTTTTGATATAATGATATAGGACAATAGAATGAAACCAAGTTCTTATTTTTTCTTCTGTGTTACACAGCATTGAGTATTTTTCCTGAGATCATAGCCATGAATAAAAGGATAAACAAAGTCAAATACTAATGGAGGGAGTTCTGCACATAAGTGTGACTTCTACATCAAGGAACACTCACTTCCTGATGCTATCTCTTCTTCTAAATCATACTTCTGAGTGTATACTTCTGTTTGGAAGAGACAAGTTGACAGTTTTAGAGTCTGGTTGCAAAAGGACTGGGAAAATATCTGTTATCTTTTCTGAGAAGACAAGAGTTAGAAGAAATATAATGTGCCCAAATACCTGGAGCTGTGTTCAAATTATAGTGAAAGTTACTAAGTATTTAAATGATCCTTGCCATGTATCCATAGATCCCTGGTGTTAAGATAAGATACATTCCAATTTAACCTACTGCTAGTTACAAATTAAGTGAGGATATATTATAAAATTTTTGCATAAGATAATGCTGGACAAACTGAAATGAAACTTAAGCTATGTGATATAGCCCACCCTCTCAAAAGAAGTTCTGCAAGTCCATCAGACAGAATAATTCACTTCCCAAGTTATTTATTTGCAGCTTATTACACAATAGCTTCATTGTTAGACACTGACCTTATAACCCTTTGCTTATATTTTGTTGGGGAAAATTTAAAGCATAACATAATTTGTAGTCAGACGGTGTTGTCTGACAGAGCCTTTCAAAGCACAGCCAAGCACCAGGATATTTCAAGCAATTGAAGGCAAGGCTGTTGCTAAGTGAATAAAAGTGAACAACCACAGCAAAATCAGGAACCAAAACTGTACCACCTGTCCCAGCTTCACACTGACTTAACAATTGTTTAACTCCACAATGGTTCAAAAACAACACACACTCGGACTAGTGAGATCACTCAGCAGTCTAAACACCTGTTTATGGAAACTTAGGCAACCACAGGGACCTGTGGTTCCATCCCCAGCCCCACAGGCTGTACCAGCTCCATGACCAGGGCAGGCTGAGCCGACCATAATATAAAAAACAAAACAAACAAACAAAGAAAAAAGTAATGCACACTCCTTAGAACTAAGCCATCAAAATTTTACCTTTGACCTGTTTCCAGTCTCTCAGTCTGAGTGCGGTTCCTGGCTGTGTAGGCCATGAGCCCTGCTCCCAGTCAGTAGGGCAACCCATCCTGCCAGATTCCATGTATCAAACGCATTTTCTCATTAGAATATTTTCAATTTTCAATGAATTTCATTGGAGCATAACTTGAGGAACATTTGCCAATAAAGAAGAGTTTTCCCTGGAAGTGTAGGCATGCATCCTCACCCCCACCACTCTGGAAGCTGATCACAAATTTGATCCCAGCTTGGTGATAACTTGTCTCAAAATTAAAAATAAAAAATCAATTCTTTTTTTTTTTGACTGGCTCAGGCTACCCTAAGGGTGGGCTTGGGTATCAAGCTGACAACCTCTGTGCTTGACTAGGATTGCCAACACAAGTGCCAAAACCACTGAGCTATCCTGAAAGCCCCCTAAAGTTGAGAAGGGTTGTTTTTATTTACTACTTATTCTTTTTAGCTGGCTCAGGCTGCCTTACAGGTGGGAGTGGGGATCGAACTGTTGTCCCCTGCGCCTGACTGGGATTGCCCATGTAGGTACTTAAACCACTGAGCTATCCAGAAAGCCCTCAATTCTTTTATTTATTTATTTATTTATTTATTTATTTATCAATTTATTTTTTCTTTTTGAGACAGGATCACGCTATGCAGTTCAGGCTGGCCTTGAGATCACTTTTGTAGCCCATGCTGGTCTTGAACTCACATTGATCCTCCTGCCTCAGCCTCCCAAGTGCTGGTATTATAGACATGCACCACCATGCCAGCCCCCCAATTCTTTTTTAAAACAGAATTTTTGTGTCCTTAAAGGTGGTTCTAATCAAAATAGGATCATGGTGAGCTATTCCCTTCTCTAATAGCCAACAAAGAGCTTAGTATTTACTGCTTTTTTCTAGCTCTACTGCTTCCTATATATTGCTTCTTCAGTGATTAATTGCCAAAAAAAGTTGCAAAACTAAAATGAAAATGACAGAATCATTGATTATCTCGTCAACAAATTATTGACAAATTTTTCACAGGATGCATTTCTAATTATGTTATAGAATGTTTTCCTGCCTAAAGCTTTTGAAAGGGCACAAGGTGATCTTTTACTTTACTGTCATTATTATTATTATTATTTTTTTGTCTTTTTCAAACAGGGTCTTGTTATGCAGTTCAGGCTGACCTTGAGCTCACTTTTGTAGCCCAGGCTGGTCTTGAACTAACACCGATCCTCCTGCCTCAGCCTCCCGAGTGCTGGCATTATAGGCATGTGCCACCACGCCTGGCTATTATTTTGTTTTCATAAGAACACTTTTTAAATCAATCATATGACTTATAGGCAGTAATGTACCCATGTAAGCAGATAGTGCTGTGTGTTGGCAAATGGACAGAGCTCTTTAACACCGTAATCAACACTGGAACATTTCATCACCTTTGAAGATGTCCACGTCTCCATTCTGCTTTGATCTTATCCTGACACTCAAATATGTTTATTTCTATTTTAGTCATTTTTATTTCTATTTTACAAACAAAGCCAGCAATGGAATTTGAAACTCTTTAGTTAAATTTGAAAACGAAAAAGCTACCGCTTGCATTCCAAAGGTCTAGATTCATTTTTCTTTATCTTGTCATTTCTGAGATTTTTCTGAATGCTCATAATAGCTTACAACACACTTCTGAAAGTTCATCTCAGTGCACATTGAGATGTACTTACCCTAATGTCTGGCTGTACATTATTTTTAAATCTGTGGATGAATAGATCTTTGTATCTTTCATAGGAAACATTTTCACTTGAATGCTGTTACTCATACACATTAAACATTATTGACAATTTTTTGGGATAGTCTTAGAATATGATGCTTAAAAACTAGACAAGTTTCTGCCTTCATTTATTTCACAATCTAACTAAGTGAAATAAATTTATTATCTACCAACCCAGATACCCCCAGGTTCATGAAGTGGGAATGTTGCTCAGTGCTAGAGCACACGCTTAGCATGCACTATGCACTGGGGTTGATTTTTACCATAAAAAGACATTGTCCTGTGTCATGTGTGTTTAACACCAGAAAGATGACACAATTATTTTAATCATATACAAAACTCATATAGTATATATGCATACAAGTAAATGTTTAAGTGATGTTGTAAATTAAGATAGTTACAAATTGAAATAATATATTTTCATTTATTGACACAATTCAATATTTCACGGCTTGAATAACTATATTGCCTATATACACACAAAGGAAAAGTTTCAAAATGTAGGTCTAAGAATATTTTATTCATTAAAAATAATGATTAAGCTGTAGGAGAGTAAAAGTACTCCTTAGAATATTTCACCTTGCTTATCAATTTGACAGTTAAAAAGATTCATACATTCTTCTATGATGTCTTGTAATATCCTGACACCTAAAAATGTTTTTAAAGCTGATGTTTACTAAATGTCTTTTTTTCCTGAATCAGAAGTAAATTTAAATCAGTTCTACAATAAAATACAGCAGTGGCTCATCTGAAAGAATGCGCAGGGTGGGAACAAGCCTGGAATGGTTTGTATTTTCTGCTGCTCAATGAAATGGAAATGGACAATAAAGTGAATTAAAAAAAAAAAAAAAAAAAAAGAAACATGCAGAGACGGAATGCAGCCAGTGGGCTGGTAAATGGAAGGTTGTAATTAAGCAGGCTCCTAGCGGATTAGAGGAAATTAGGCTGCTGGGGCAGTGCTTCTGCTGCCAGCGCAGAGTGCGTTTGCACATGAAATAGTCAACAGCTCACAGAGAGGACTGTAATTATATATCTTTAATTTTATTTCAGAGTATGACTGTGGACAAGATAGAATGAACAAAAAGAAGAAGAAACTGAGTAAGATTAATGCTATTCAGTTTGAGCATTAAATCTATGTAGGCAACTCAAGATGGATTGCATATTTATTTGAATTCTAGTCGTGTGGCATTTAGTCAAAGCCTCCAGATAGGAATCAAAAGGTAAATATGTGAAGAATTTCATTGCCAGCATCCTGCATGAGAAACATCTGGCATCCTAATCCTAAAATAACATATAGCGAGCAAATGCCTCAAGCTGAATAAATAAATAAATTCAAAACATTTTAGCTAACACATCTACATTATGAATTAACCTAGTTCCTTTGGGTACTTTGAGAGACAGCTTTTGGAAGAAGATAAAACTCTGAAGACATTTGCTAGAAGCCTGGTCTGTTAACACGTTGTTCCTGTGTACCTTGCCTGCTTCATGGTAATGGGCCCTTCAGTGGTGTGTTTATAGCTACCTTTATTGATCTATTTACCGTTGCTTTTCTAATTCTGTTTCCCATGATATTCCTCTAAGTGACCTGAGTTCATTATTCTTTGTCCTAGAAGTAATTCTGACAACTTGCATTCCAACCATACAATGAATCATGTCTTTCTATGCTCCTCGTTGTAAAGAACATCTGTAGACCTATGCCAAGTGATACCTCAGCTGCACATTGGATAGTTAAATCATGGTCCTCAGGAGGTGAGAAAAACAAATTTATTCAATCAAGGACTTGTTTAGTGTATTGTTTAAACACCCATACTTAAGTTGTGGCTGACTATCTGGTTAACTCTACCTCTTGTTTTTTTTTTTTTTTTTTTCTCTCTCTCTTTTTCGAGAATATATTGTAGACCTGCTTGTTTTCTTTTCCACAGCCACCAACGTTTCTGAGACTGACTCCTGTAGTGGTCATTGTGGCTCAAGGTTCCTCAAACATAGATAGGATGGGGGCCGGCGAGATGGTTCAGCAGTCTAAAGAGCCTACTTAGGCAACCGCAGGGACGGTGGTTTAACATATATAATTACAGTCCTCTTTAATTTTATTAAAATAATAACATTTTTTCAAGGGACCATGGTTCGATCCCTGGCACCACATGCTGCACCAGCCCTACCCGCTGAGTAGGCTGAGCCAGTCATAAAAAATAAAATAAAACAAAAAAATAGACAGGATGATTACTCCACCTCTCTGAAATAGCAGCTGCCTTCTAAGAATCATAAATACCATTAGCATAGAACAGCAACTAGATAAAAACTTGAGCTTCTTGTCAAATCGTTTGCAATTAAAGGAATGAAAAGACTTGCAAATAAATAAAACCAAGATCTAAATCTGTCAAAAAGAAAGGAAGAGCATTGAAAATCACCTGTCATCCAAAACAGTTTAGATATGTGACCTATTAGGAGAAGCCTAAATACGGTTGCGTGGAAGCTATTCAATGACTATTGAATTTCCCTTTTCTAAAAATGAAAAATATTTTTGTAGTACATAAAGTCACCTTTATTATACTTCCATAGCCCAAGCTCCTACTGGACTTTAAAACTATATTATTTTAGAATTAAAATACACTTCAGGCTTAATTACTTTCATTTAAAAAACTCAAGAAATTGATTGAGATATGTAACAGTTTAGACAGTATAAAACATTTATCTTCCAATTTTCAACATCATGTAATGATTTGACAGCAATGGAAACTAAAAGCCCTCCCCCAATACTGGAGTATCCAAGGAAATGAAAGCTAGTTTGGGACACATAATTTCCTTCATTTGAAAGCAAAATACTTTTATTCAAACTATTTTTAAAAAGTATATAGTGTGCAGCAAAGTATTAATATAGAATATTTAGAATTTCTTTAGAATATTTCTAAAGAAAAAGTGAATGAGAAGCTTCACCTTTTATGTCACACGAAGGACAAGAATATCCCAGTCATTCAGCCCAGTTATTCAGCTCTCTAGATCTCCAATATATGAAGTTCTTTTATTTTTGATGGTACTAGGGATTGAACTCAAGATCTTGCACTTGCCAAGCAAGCACTTATTCCACTGAGCTAACTCCTCAGCCCAAGTTCCTTTATTAAAATAATAAAATTATTTCAAGCAGCCATACCATGAAATAAGGACAGATTCATCACTATTTTTGAGCCTTCCACAGGTGCCAAGCTTACCTTACTTACTTTTTTCTCATTGCCAAGACAGAATACCCAACGCACAAGGTTAAAAGGAAAAGACTTATTAGCTCACCGTAGAGATTCCAGTCTATACCCAGCCGGCTCCGAAGCAGGGCAGATCAGCAGAGAAGCATCACAGGACAGAGAAGCTCCTAAGTTGGCAGAAGCAGCAAGGGACCTCACCAGTGTCTTCTGGCCCCTTTTTTCTTATTTATTCCTCTTAGAGCCAGGCAGCACTCAGACTTATCATTAGCACCCTTGAACCTAACATTTCACTATGAATCAGTTCCAGGGTCACACACTCTAAATCCAGTTGAGTGGAAGCTATTCAATGACTATTGAATTTCCCTTTTCTAAAAATGAAAAATATTTTTGTAGTAAATCCAGTTGCCTCTGAAGAAGCCGCACTTAAAAAACACATGAGCTTTAGGGAACATCTAGACGCAAGCCACGATATTTTTTTTTTAATAGCACATGAATGTTTTAATAATGCCCTGGTCATTATTATTACTATTATTATTATTATTATCATCATCATCAATAGTTAATACATTGCATAATGTCTTCATCATAGTTGTTCAGAGTACAAGATAAAGACATGATTTCTTGTCTCAACATCACTCCAGCAGACCTTTCTTTTCATTGCACAAAGAGAAAGTAGCTGTACATATAGTCCAATAGTTCATAATAGTAGTAGATTGTCAGCTCATTTGGCATTATCAGAGACTGTTGACTTGAGCCTTTTGCAGCTCAGCATATTGATATAACAGTGCTTAAGCTTACCAAGATAGTCTAATCCCTGTTCCTTGGGCAATTATGATCACCCAGTTAAACTCAGCATTGCCACGTGCTGCTCCAGGTCTCTTGTTTTATCCTAAAGTTTTTATTTTTGCTATTTGTTTTGCAGTACTATCAGAGCCTTATGTAAAGTAACAGATTTTTAATTTTGTCTTTTTTGAGACAGGGCCTCACTATGCAGTTCAGGCTGGCCTTGAGGGCACTTTGCAGCCCAAGCTGGTCTCGAACTTGCAATGATCCTCCTGCCTCAGCCTCCCCAGTGCCAGTATTACAGACATGTGTCACCAGACCTGGCTTTTTTAAATGAACAGATTTAATACTGATGCCAACTCTACATGATAAGTAAGTTTTGTTTCTGTTTTGGAGGTAAGATAAATGGAAGGCTGAGAAGCTGATCACATGCAGTCAGAACTTGATCCAGGTACTCTTGTCTACAAAAGCAATGTTCTTATTTGTCGAGTGCCGCCATTCTCTACCCCAAGATACTGCTGTCCTGATGCAGTTGGTCGAATCTTCCAACAGAATCCTCAGTATTTTTGAAGGTAAGCATTACAGAAGAAATGTATAAAGATTAAAAAATTAAATGGCAGCCACCATCATTTCTAAATTGTTAGCTTTTTTGTCACAGATAATCTCTTAAGCACTTTTCTTCCTTTGATCCCTGCTTTGCCATATTTGTGCCCCTTTTCAGAGCTACGCTTTGCCATCTTCTTTCTCTGTTTTACTGTGCAGTACACACTCAATGGGTTACTAATAGATAAGATGGTTGAAATTTCCTGTGTTTTAGTTTTTAACAAATATATAAAAATACAAAATTTGTGCATATCTATAGGATGCTAAATAATGGGGGGGGGGTTTTGTTTTTGTTTTTTGTCTTTTTGAGACAGGGTCTTGCTATGCAGTTCAGGCTGGCCTTGAGCTCACTTTTGTAGCCCAGGCTGGTCTCGAACTCACATCGATCCTCCTGCCTCATCCTCCGAGTGCTGGGATTACAGGCGTGTGCCACCACGCCTGGCTAATAATGTTTTGATAGGTAACACAATCTAAACATTGTGTTATGTTTAGATCAGATTAGATACTATTTCCTCAGTTTTTTTTTTTTTATTTGCATTTTAGGAAAAGATCTACAGGGTATTCAGGATCTCATTACTAGACTGAGCTCTCATCCGTCTGTTTATAGCCTCCCAAGAGCTGGGATTATAGGCGTGCACCCCCACACTCAGTCTCACTTGCTGTCTCAGCACTCTCCGGGGGTGGGGCCAGCATGGCAGACCCATAGATTGAACCCCAGGCCCTTGCGTCTGCTTTAATCCACTGAGCTGTTTGGCCAACCCTTAGTTCCTCAGATATTTACCAGTCCCTTACAGTGAAAACATTTAGAAACTTTCTTCTACCTTTTGAAATATGCAGCACGCTGTCCTTCCTTGTAGCCACACTGTTCTACAGCAACACATCCCTATTTGTCTTCTGTAAGGAATACCTAGAGTGGACCCAGGTAGCACAGTCATTCTAGGACCTCGAGCTGAGACACCAGGAAGGCAAAAACTTGGTGAAGACAGGAAAGAAGTGGATCTCCAGGAATTGGGAAGAAGCAGACCTGACAGCTGGAAGCTTCAGTCTAAAGAGAAAGCACGGTACAGGGAGAGGAGCAGGCAGTGTGGAAAGGGTCTCCCAGAGCCCAGCGAGTGGACCCCGTTCCCACTGGTACAGGGGAAGTCTGCAGAGTGACGGTAAAGGCAGGAAGACAGTGGCTGGGCCAGCAGCTGCTGCCCCAAGAGAAGGCCATGCCTGTTAAAAAGTGACAATGCCCAAGAGGTGTTTTACTCTGCAAGTAATTCCTTCTACAATTCAGGCTGGGATAGGCAGCCCTCACTATGTTTGAGAGGGTCTTATTGGGAAATATTTTAAGGAGAGGTCCTTTCGTTGGGAATGATTCATAGGACAATTGCAAAACAGGTATACCTCAGGCTTTACTCTTCCACAGCGACAAGATAAGAGGCTGCCACAGAAGATAGACACAGAGTGAGTTTGGGCTGGCTACACACCTTCAGAAGAGCTTAAGGCTGGGCTGCCAAGGATACAGTAGCGCAATCCTCCATGGTGAGGAGGCTGTCCAGGTGCGTGTGGCTTCAGAGGGGCCTGAGTATGCTGCCATTAAGCCCAGTGAAAGCTTGACCACCCTCCTCCCTTGCTGCCTACTCCCGGCATAAACCTCAGCAGTCTCTTCGCTTTCCCCATCTACCAGTGTGAGCACAGCTACAGGTTGACTGAGTCATTGCACAGTTAGGTATGTGGTGGTAGAGGCCTCTGGAGCAGCAGCTCACAAAACCACTGGTCATAAAACTGGGTGGAGAAGAGCATGCCTTGGAGTGGCAAGAGAATATGCAGAGTGGGAGGCTGGAGTGACTGACGCCCTAGGGTGGACACGTCCAATGGGAAAGGCAGGCAGGATCCGTGTTCACACCTGCAACATCTGTGTGAAAACACAAGTCTCAAAGTGACTTGCTAAAGTTCCCCTTAGAAAGAAGACACTCATCCCAAAGTGCATGCAATTTGGGGGCATTCATTTCATTTCATTCTTTATTGGTTCTTTTAGGTTTCTTCTTTTTTTTTTTTTTTTTAATTTTTTCCCTTTATCTTGATATTTTGCTCCATTCTTTCTTTTCTTTCTTTCTTTTTTCCTTGTCTGTCGTTTGTGGGTCATTTTATCTACATCTATTAATTTTCTTTTGCTCTTCATTTCAAATTTGCCTCCTCCTCTTTTTTCTTTATTTTATTTTTTCGTTCTCCCACTAATCATCCCTTCTATTTTTGCTATTATAATCATTAAACATTATTAATACTTAAATATTTAAAGCACTGGCCTACTAAACTGTAGCTATTTTCTTTTTAGCAGTTATATTTGCTGCACTTAGTGAATATTTAATGCATGACAACACTTTCTTTACCTTTATTTATTTATTATCAGGAATCAAATCCATAACCTTGTACTTGGCAGTGCCTTTGTGTTTATACTACAACGATTAAGAATGATATACTGTTGGTTCTTCTTGTCTGCCAATATGCAATTTGCCTTTGATTCTGTTAATGTTACTGATTTTGTTGCTATTCCCAGGATGGCATAGTTGTTGCTATTAGCTGGTTTTTCTTTGTATGTTAATACTACAGTGTCTCTGCATCACTAAAAATGCTACTGTCTATTCCTAGGGTGATGAGTCAATTACAAGGAATGACTCATTCCCAAATTTAAAAAGGTAGTTGGATATTGATATAGGGAAAAAAGCCTACAGTTAACCAAGCCCAGAATGTGTTGCTGAGAAATTGATACAAACTACAGATATCTCTGTACTAGCAACAAGGGCTTTCCAATATGACCCATTCACAAACCTCATCATACATACTGGAAAAATAAAAAGAAAGAAAGAAAAAGAAAACAAGGGAACAAAATGCCTCCCTAAACTCTCAACTCCCCCAAACTTCATCTTTGAGATATTAAAAGAGAGGAAATCAAAAGCCACATAGCTGAATTATTCAAAATGATAAAATTGATTTAAAAAATGACCAATAACGTGCTGAGTAAACATATCATAAACAAAACAATGATTTTATAGAAGACATAAATAAAAGAGCTAGCTGAGCTAAATACAGTAATACAAAACCAGCATGAAAAGTTTATCAAACAACTGAAGTCCATGAGAAGTTAGCAAACGGAAATCTAGGAGGTTAAAAATTCTACTGAAAGCGTGGTCAACAGCAACGCCCCCTGTTAGGATAGGGTGTTAGAGCTGAAGGACAGAGTTGATGCCACCAACAAAGTACTGCGCAGAGGTATGTAAAGACGAGAAAACACAAGAAATAGATCTGACCACTGTCATGTGATGCGAAAAAGACAAAGATTAATGGAATTAGTGACATCAGAAGACAGCACAAATATGTGTACGTGTTAACAAAAACAATGGCTAGGCTTTTGTAGCTGTTACTTTTCCACATTGCTTTTTACTGGGTGATGAGCTTCAACTTTCATAAGGAAAAATCTCTACCAGTCTGAGTTTATTTTTGAAAAACATAGTTATCCCTGATTAATCCCACTTTTCCTTCTAAAAAGAGGATGTGAACTTAGCTAGATTTAGTCTGGATTTTTTTTTTTATATTGCATGGTTTTTACAAATGAAACATTGGTTGTAAAATTAAAATAAATTGTTCTAAAGTTGCAAAGCTTGACTTATACATTCCTTTCTAGGTACTAAAATGTAGTAAAAGCAACGATTAGAGAACCCAAACAGTAGAAACTGTCATTTTCAGTTACACATTCTATGGGAAATGTAGGTAGCTCGACATGTGCTGAACTCAGGAATATTAGAATGATAATTAAAAATCATAAGAAAATAAAACAAAACCCATATAAGTTATTTTAGTGCAACACAAGAATTGATTATGCATCAGATAATAATCATTTGTTATTTAATCATCTGTGATTATTTAAAATTTCTCTCACCATTTGAATTACTAATTCATGGGCCAGCAAGACAGCTCAGTTATCTAAAGTGCCTGCTTAGGCAACTTAAGCAACTGCAGGGACTGCAGTTCGATCCCCTGTACCATATGCTAAGCCAGCCCCACCTCCAGGGCAGGCTGAATTGGCCATAACATAAATAAATAAATAAACAAATAAATAACTAAGTTTAAAAGTGAGTTACTAATTCACAATAGACTCCTTATGGAGACAAATGCATATTAAACAAAAACCTGAGTATGCCAGTCCTGTGGCACTTCCCTGTGGGCCCCGCTCCTGAGGAGAACTCATGGGTCTAGAAGCCTCAAGCCCAACCTGATCAACGCAATGAGAGCCTATCTCAAAGTTACAAAAAAAGATGTATAAACAAACAACAGCAACAACAACAGAAACAGTGGCTGAGGAGACAGCTCTGCCACCGAAGCACCTGCCTGTCAACCTCAAGGACCCAGGTTCCATCCCTAGTACTACATGTCATATCAGTCTGAAACCCCAGGCATGCTGTGTGGCCACCAAAACTGGGCATTGTGGTGCATTCCTGTAATCCCACCACTTGTCAGGCTAGCACAGGAAGATCACCATGAGTACCAAATAAATAAATAAAACATTTTAAAAAGAACTTTTTAAAAAGTCAGAAAAACTTATATAAAAAGAAGTAGAACTCTAAGGGATCTACCAATTGCTAAGTTAAAATAACAAAGTACAATGTTGGAATTATTTTAATTATATGTTTTGCATAGTTTAATGGTATTTTTAACAGTGTTAAGTCATAAACTAAGTTGTATCAAAATTGTGAAGTTTGTTTGAGCAAAAGGGTAGTCATGGATTTGTGCCAGAGTAAAAGGTACAGTGCTCCCCTGAGAAAGTAAAGGAGAAATATTTATAAGGTGCCCATGGACACAAGACAAATGAAATAAATAAATAGTTTACAATGGAGATTCTCTGATCAAAGATTAGTCTGACAGTATCTTGTTTGTTGTGTTTAGATTCCATTTTACAGTTGAAGTTGAATTGGGTTCAGCTAAAAACACAGCACCCTGAAAGTGTCTCATTCTAATTGGCTCCACATTAATTTTTAAAATGCTAATGGAGCCAGTGAGATAGCTCTGTGGCATAAGTTTCTGCCTGGCAAGTGCAACGTCATGAGTTTGAACCCTGGTCCTGCCAAAAAAAGTGAACATGCTAATGGATGGCTATGTTAAACAAAGGCATATTACCATATTTAATCAAATCTAAATCATCCTTAACTATAAGAAACCCCATTATTTTATATTTAAGGAGAAAAATCATTCCATTTTCATTATGGAATACCATGGATAGTAAGATGCTCCAGGTTACATATATGTTAAATACGTGAAAAGTGTATTTTACAATTGGCACATTATGGTGTACTTTTTTCATTTTAGACATGAAATTACTTTTACTTCATATAAATGAATGTATGAAATACCAGGTTTTATAGGCTGCTATTTCTATTACTTTCTAAGAATAGCATTAACTCTTCTAAAGAAATTCATACTTTTGTACCTAATTTCATTCTAGACTTACTGTTTTTGAGAGACTGTTTTAACATATTTGACCTTATCCTGAATTACTTCTGACCTCCTTCCTACTTAAAATAATGTCTCAAGACCTGAGTGTACCCTTGGAAACAAGGAGCATAAAATGCACCAGAGACTAAGCTGATGGTGACTTTTAGAATTGGTCATATTCATTCTTTGATTTCTCAGGTATGAGTCTTATTTTTGATAAGGTTATGTCTTCTTAGGAATCAAAAACCAAGATACGTAACAATCCACTTCTACCTATTGTGAAACTTTCAGCTCTGTCTCGTCCATCAGTCTTGGGTTGATATAGAACCATATCTTTCTTTGACTTAAGCCTTGGCTGTAAACTTGGAGAAAGGCCTGCCTTTCTGATCCATCTTTGCCACAGGTAGCAACACTGCCAATGTACTGCAGCAGGGCTGGCAAGATGCTCCATCTGGAACTTAGCTTTTGGATCTGATAGTTTTTCCTCCTCATTTACTCATAAGATATATTTCACTATTTTATCATTATTGACAGAGACCAAATGTCAAAAGTCAGTGAGCCAAGACAAAATTGTAAAAGATTGAAAATATTCAAGTACTAAAAACACCAAGCCACACCAACATTCTACTACTGTCCAGGAAAAAACTCCAGATGGAAATGTTGGCGGGAATTAGGCTTATGTGTGTTATAATGTCTTTAATTTGCCAAATGCCTAAGAAAGTTATTTATTTGACTGAGGTCTATCCAACTCATCGGATGTATAAATAAAAGAAAAAATTAATTTTTGAATAAAGATTTGCATACTTGAGCAAAAGAGAAAAGTGATTAATTAGTTAGATAATTACCTTTGAATGTATCTGGAAGCTGGAAGTATTCTGCAGGATCTGAGTGCTAGCTTTTTGCAAGGAATATTTGAATAATGACTGAGAGGATTTCACAGGTTCAATCAAAGCTAAAATACACAAATTCTTGAAAATATATAAACATGAAAATGTTTTTGAAATTTTAAAACTTAACTTCATCAAAAAGAAGACAAATACATCCCAAAGCATTGTATTAGTCTATAACAAAAACATTAAGGATTTTCAAGAAAGAATGGTGTTACTGTTAATACAGAAGAGTATAATACATGTGGAATCACTGACTTATATTACTAGCGTAGCAGGTTTTATATGCACAAGTACACATTGTAATGTATAAAATTACTGTAGTATTCATTAATTCTAGAGATACACATTTATAAGCATGTGCACAAATACATCTTTATGCAGTCAGTTCTCACTGTTCACATTTCCAGAATTCATTTGCAGCCCTCGATCAATAGTTCTGGTACATTTTCTGCCATTTATGGACAGGTTCATATACAAAACCACAAAAGATATTTGAGCTCCTCAAGGACTAAACCTTTGCCTGTGTGTCAAAGGCTGAGCAAATGTAGCAGTGATATAGCTCAGTGGAAATGAGCTTGCCTGGCATGTGGGCTCCATTTCCCAGGATGTCAAAAGCAAAAGAAAAAAGAAATAAAAGTTCACTTTGTTTCAGTTCTTAAACTGTAAAGAAATATACTTTTGTGGTCTGATTCACTGTCATGTTGATTGAATTCTTGTACTTTAAAAATTTTGTGGTATTGATCGCATTGTTTAAAATGGGTTCCTAGCACAGTGCTACAGTTCTGTGTAAGAAGGCTTTGGTACACCTTTCAGAGGAAGTACTGACGCTATGTCGTAACCTCTGTTCAGGATGCGTGACATTGCTTTAGCCATGAGTTCAATGTTAAGGAACCTGTTATACATGTGTAATAAGGCAGCCAGAAGCAGAAACCCACGTAAAGCAACACTATACAATGACGGATGAAAATGGTGAGGAAATAAATGCTCACAAGAATTTAGCCCTGTATCTATCCAGACATAGTTGTTTAGTATTCTGTTATGTGGTGTTCTCTGTGACTTTGGAAATAACAACAACTGACTATATCATATTTTATCCAAGTGTCAAGGAAATCTGGTTTTTTTTTTTTTCTAGTTTCTCTCACAAAACCTCTTCTTATCTTGGGGAGAGGATTCTCCCTTGATCAAGTCTTGGTTCTTGTGTGGGTTGGCAAACAGCAAGCACCAGGCACAACCTCTTTGTCCTGTTGGAGGTGAGAGTTCAGCCATTTGACTTAAGTTTAGTCAGCTGCATATAGTTCTTTGGAGAGGGTGAGACGTAGAGACAAAGTGGCTTTACCTCATTCCTCCTGGCAGTTGTCAGCTGCAGCATTTTCTGCTCATGGAGCCTACCCCAGGCAAGCTTACAACAAGATCCTAGTCCTTAGACAGAAGTTGGCATGTTTGCCATCTATTTTCCGAGCCTGATTTTCCAGTTTTGCTAACAAGCATTTGAGTGGCAGGCTGGTAGCCTCCCAATGAATTTTTTTAATGACAAATTAACCAGATCTATATTTGTGGCTTATAGTCAGAATCTAGATTAGGGTAATAGCATACACCAAGAATTATACCAAGTACTTTCAAGTTGTGTCTAAAAATCCACACCAATTTTGAGATAGTATGAAAAATGGCATATATATATATATGAAATAAATATATTTTCCTTAAAAGTCTATTATCATATCATTTTTAACAGGGTTTAATTTAAATTACCATGGTGAAAGCTAAAATTTTTAAAGGTGACACAAGCTATTTTAAAGATTAATGTTTTTAATAAAATTATACAAAAATAAGATTGAGTGCTTACAGTTACTAAAATTAGGACCAGCATTTAGTATATTGAGGGTTTTTTTTGTTTTTGTTTTTTGTCTTTTTGAGACAGGGTCTTGCTATGCAGTTCAGGCTGGCCTTGAGCTCACTTTTGTAGCCCAGGTTGATCTCAAACTCGCACCAGTCCTCCTGCCTCAGACTCGCGAGGGCTAGGAATGCAGGCGTGCGCCACCAAGCCCAGCTCAGTATATTGTTTGACTAACGAATTGGTTTTATATTTTACGCTCTAAAATAATCCTTCTAAGGATTGTCACTTTTCTATAATCTTTCTGAACTTTAGCATTGACATTTTCTATGTAGAAATATTTCCTAATCAGAAAGTATTTAAATTGTTCTTCAAAATCATGAAAACATTTAGAAATAAATCTAAATAGGAGTTAAAAGCTAGTGACATAAATTATTTTATATATATTTTAATTAACATAATTTACTTTTTGTATTAGCTAGAAACATGATCCAGGCTTTTTTGGATTATTTTCCAAGCATGCACATATGAAACCTTTGCTCGTATCCTTTTCTTGACTGATTGTTAAGTACTCTAAGCCACTAATAATATGCAGTTTTCTACTTAATTCTTTCATCTCTTGCAAACTCTCTAGTCCCAGGATGCTCTTGGGTTTGTTTTGTTTATTTCATTTTCACATTTTAGAAGTGCTGAATAATAAAATTGTTTTCACAGATGATATTATAGAAGGAAGTATTTAGACATACTTGTGATTTCTCTTTCTTTTTGAAAGGGAATGGTTGCTGGTCCCTAAATGTTGAAGTGTTATTGAAAACTCAAGGGAAGAAAATAAGGTTTTTGTTACTCCCAGATTAAGTGCACCCTTGGATGGAATAAGACACATATGTCATGCCCTAGCAGGACAACTGTCGGATTCTAGAGAGATCAGTCATTGGCCTCATCTGAGAACCTTAACCAACACAGATCAAAAGGAGCCCCGTGAGGGCTGAGTGTCTTGGCAGCTTTCTACCGCCACATCCCTTGGGATTTGTAAACCAAACAAGCACACCAGGCCATCACACAAATATAGAAGCATGTTATCTATTCAAATAAAATCTGTTAAAAGTTAAAAGGAAAATACAGTGACAATAACACCGAGGTTATCCAACTTGGCATGGCTCCTCTTCACGCACACTGTGGAAGATGGAAAGCCATCGGCCCGAAGAGTTGGTGCGTCCTGGCATCTGCGTTCTGCAGAACATTGCCCTTGTCTTTTGAGATTTTGTCTTCAAAATTTTTTTCATAGAATTATGATCATATCTACCACTTAACTTTTGTAGTACAATATTAGATTTATTTATTGTTTTTCAATCATCGTATCAGTGTGAGTGATTTTATTTAAAAGATTTGTAAGTAATAATAATGTATACTCCACGGGGGCTGGCGAGATAGTGGACTAAAGTGCCTGTCTAGGCAAGCTTAGGTAACCACAGGGACCATAGTTCAATCTCTGGCACCACATGTTGGGCCAGCCCCACCCCTAGGGCAAGCTGAGTTGGCTATAACACAAATAAATAAATGATGTTTAAATAATAATGTATACTCCATGAGCCATTTCCCACTACTTCATGTGTATATTTCTAAACTCCTTCTCTCTTAGTTCAGGCCCTTAATTTTCTTGTCACTAATGTGGCCTGTGTCACATGATGAATGGTAGCAAAAAATGCATTAAATGTGAAGTGAAATAAAAATCCTTGATACAGTTTCAATTCAGAAATCTCAAAACTACAACAGACTTACTGCTTTCATAATTAAAATTTTCCATTGTTATAATATATTTCTGCTTCTGATTGCTAACATAAAAATGAATCTCACAGGTCCTGTGGCAATATCAACTTCTACATAGCTTATAATGAAAACTGATTAAAGGTTAGTAAGACATTAACTATTTTACAATAATAAATGCTGCTGTCTTTTATGTTTTTAGGCAATGAAATTCAAAGAAGAAAAACAACAGTGTATCTATTAAACTGACAGCAAATCTTGTGTCTACGTGTAGGCGTGCTGATACGTGGCTGTAATCTCAGCCTTTGGGAGGCTGGGGCAGGATGAGTACAAATTCAAAGTCAGCAAAAATTTATTAAAAGAAGTAAAAATAAATTTACTCATAAGATTTAGACAATCAAAACATCATTGTACAAATTTATACTTTTTTTCTTTTTATCTCAACAGCTCTATCTTGAAACTATTTCAGATCTTTTGCAATTGAAAAATGACTGACTTCTTACTGATACTGCCTAATATTGCTTTCTCCTGTGAAACTGCTCTAGGCCAATGAGATATTTCTGCCCTCATAACTCCACTTATAACCCACACTCATTAGTCTCTGATATCATGCTTCTCAACTGGACTTTCAAAGTGCACCCAATTAGCCACCTCTTTACTGTAATAAATGAGAAGTTGAAACAATTTTTAAAACGACTGTATCATTCCTCTTTCACTTCTAGTTTGCTAAACATCACAAGTGGACATTGGACCAGATGTAGATAAGTGTGTGATTAAAGTTTTGGGATCAAATGAAATTTTTTCTTGCTTGCTAAGGACCCTGTCATAGTTACTTCTCTCATTACTGAAAAAAATACCCAACACCCACCAAAAGCTTGCCTCAGCTTACGGCACATAGAGGTTTCAGCCCATAGTTCTCTGGCTCCAAGGCAAGGTGGGATGAAAGGAGAAGCTGTCCACGAAGGGGCACACAGAGACAGTGAGCACCGTGTAGCTTGTTTCTGTCTTTCCCTTTTGTCCCATTCTGGCTACAGACAACGTTTGATGCCATCCATATCCAGGGTGGAGCTTCCCATTGCCCACTCACAAAGCAGTGCTAACTGAACAGTGGATTCATCCAGTTGCCACCTCCTTAATCTATATTCACGTATCCTTAACCTGAAAGAGTTAGTAGCATCATACTATAATAATACATTCATGCCCATATTTACAGCAGCACACTTAATAACTGCTAAATCTTGGAAACATATGTCCACCTAAAGATGAATGTGGATAAAGACAACATCGTATTTATAAATGAGACTTATAGGTAAATGTGTGCATGTAAGATCATAATCTCAGGCAAAATAAATCATGTATTGTTTACTTTTTGACTTGGCAATACTCAAAGAAAAGTTTAGTTTTATTGACGTAGAAGATGAAAGAAAAAACAAAAAGAATGCATTGATTGTTTCAAAGTTATTTTCCTTGTAAAAAGACAGGTTGACAGAAGAACGGAAAAATGACTGATTATTTTATATTAAATCATTTCAAATTACTTTTTTGGAGCATTACAGCGTAGATACCCTCATTATCATAACAATTCAATACCCCATTTGGAAGGTTTGGCTGCTCTCTCCCTAATCCTGACTTTTTCAGAAGATAAAGGGTGTAGTTTCCATTTGATGACATGAGCTTTAGTGTGAATGACTTCAGCTTGATGTTTAGCCTGGCTCTGGGACTCAGTGTGGAGCCCTCCTATTATTGTTTATTTAGCAGATGCACAGGTCTCTGTGGCTTTTGGGGCATGGACTACAGTGGGGGTGATCATAGGGGCTGGCTACAGGCTACAGGATGTGCAAGAGAGAAGGGGCACTTTACTGGGTTGCTGACAAAGTAAGTAGAGAAAACCTACAGCTCGAAAAACTCTGGCCAAGCCTGTAAATAGCCAGTACTCCCCTTTCTCTTGTCAGCTTCCCCACAGAAGGCTGGAATGATTCCTCTGTTTACCTCTTCAAGCCAGAAATGGCTATGTGCTGTAGTTTTGCCGACAAGAAGTCTTTGGTGATTTTCAGAGAAATGTTCAGGTTCTTGCTAGTTAACAGGTGCACTCTTTCTTCCAAACTTTCATGTAGATGTAAAGCTCAGAATCACCTAGCTCTTGCACTAATGAGAAGCTACCACAAAGGAGAACAATGTGTAAAATAACCGTTTTCTTAAGAGAAGAGAAAATGTGCTGGAAAGTGCAGTAAAGTTGTTCACATAATTAAAAGGGGAGAGGTGTGAGAAAGAATGTAGAAGGCAAGAGGCTGGTGAGGCACCAAGTGCTCCCAAAGAGGGGAGTGGCATATGTGAGTAGTTTAGAGATTGCAGCTCCAAGGAGACACAGTCATCCGAGAGCATAACGAGCTGGGAATTTTGTCTACACAGGGAGAAGCATTAGAGCAGGGCCATGTACCCCTCTCTGGACAGCGTGCTATGTGAAGAAGCCCAAGGAAAAAGGAGTATTTCCTCCATGGGGGCAATAGGGAAGCCAAGGCAGTGGAAGAGCTAAGATGAGTCAGGATTAGAATGTGAAGGGTTGGGTTAGGAAGGAGGTTCAGAGTGCAGGGATGTTTGCTGGCCAAAGTTCTAATGGAAAATAAGGCCATGACAGGAACTGAGGAAGGAGAAGCTGGGCAGGACAAGCAGGAGTGCAGAGGAGCAGTGCGTGAGGTGAAGGCAGTGGCTGGTGATCTGCAGGACTTTGGTTCTGCTTGAACAGAAGTTCATGAGGGTGCCCAGCATAAACAGGTCCCCCAGAAATATGACCTGTTATGTGTAGCAGCAACTCCCCATGTAGGTTTCAGTGATGGATTAGCATGGAATAAACTCGAGCTTCTCAGTGGGCTTACAATAATAACTTACCTGAAACATACCATGCAGCATTGATAGAATGTGGAGCTCTGATTTAGGTTACTAAAAGAGCATCAAGAAATGCAAAATCTCTTCTGTAAAAGAGCTCGTAACACAATGATCAGGGATGACAATGGAGTCATTAAAAAATGTACCATGCTAACTGGGGATCACTTGTATGAATCAAAACACAACATGCTGAAATGGACGCTGTATTTGAGACAGCAGGTATTACCTCTCTCTTGAGGTGAACACAAGTAAGAATTTAGTGAGAACCAAGCTATGCAAGTACCTTCCTAAAAGCGTAATGGAAAAGTAAGTGCAAGGAACCTGAGGCAGGCACTCCAGGAAACGAACGTGGCCAGCACATCTGGCACCAAGAGAACAGGGGCAAGGTTAGACCAGACCGCAGAAGAGCCCAGGCAGCTTAGTGAGGACTTTGGATTGCATCCTCATAGGTAAAATGACTAACTACTAGAGGTGCTTGTCAGAGGCTAATCTGATGGGATGTATTAAAAGGAACAACCTAGTTATATGAGGAAATTAAATTACACTGACATGTGGGTGACAACAGAGGTCTGAGTTATGAGGCTATCACAAAAGCCTAGGTAAGAATAAAGGTGGAATGGAGGACTAGACTGATTTCTTGGTTAGTGAACAAATCATATCAAGTCAAGGCACTTTCCATAATTTATACATACTTTTGTAATGCAAAAAATCAATTATTTTTTATCTGTGGAAGAGTCTATCTCTCCACCAATAAAGTTTTCAGCTTCCTTGAGGCAGGTTTCATTCACACACACACACACATACACACACACACACTATGAACTACATTCTTGATCTTTTTCATTTTATGTTTTGCAACAAAGGTCTTGTTAAGTCACTAAATTGCACAAGCTAAGTTAGAATTTGTAATATTCCTCCTTGCCTTCTCAGAGTATTATTACAAGTGTGTACCACTCTGGTCAGCTTATATTTATATACATTTAAAAGCTTGTGTAAGTGATGGCCAATACATCGTTGCTTAGAAAATGTAGTGCATATAAAGTTCCCAAAACTCAGCCACGCTTAGTATGTGAACAGTTGCCAAGGACCTCAGTCTAATTTCTGTCTGATGCTTTCTGGCTCATTCCCAACTTTATAGTTCTAGGCTACAGACTAACCCATAAGATTTCTAGGAACAGGATTGTACCTCACAGGTATTCGACCCTATTTCCATACTACACTTCCTAGTGTGGCCAGACACATGCCTTACTGTCTGTCATTTACATCAGTTGTTTCTCAAGCACTATCCCTAGAATAAACTGCTAAGGAAGAGGTAGAAAACACTGATCCCCATCCGGTGCTGGAAAGTTGAAGAATGTCTTGTCTAGCAATGAGAAACAAAGGAGAGAACATTCCTTCTTCTTTGCTTTTAGAATTGATACCATTTTCTTCCAGTTCATAGGGTAGTCATAGGTTCTTTCTTACTTTCCTGTCAATGAGACAAAGTACCCAGTATACACAGATTGAAGGAAGAGAGGCTTATTTCAGTTCACAGTTTACAGAGGTTTCAGCCTGCATTTGCCGGACTCCAAACGAGTGGATGTGGCAGAGGAGAGGCAGTCCATGGCAGGACCAGAAGATAAGCAACAAGCAGTGAAGTAGCAAAACAGCATCAGCAAGCAAGCTTTCCTTTCCCTTTTATCTCACCTGGGCTATAAGCTTTCTGAGTGGTTTCACCCACATGCAGATGGGACATCCCATGATTCACAGCCAGAACTATGCTAAACCAACCAGTGCTTTAGCTTTTGCTTTAGCAGCAAAATTTGCCATAGTTAAATCCTGGAAACAACCCAGATGCCCTTCAACTGAAGAATGGATAAAAAAGATGTGGTAGTTGCATACAATTGAGTAATATTCAGCTACAAAACAGGATAAATTTCAGTCTTGTTGGGAAGTGGGTGCAACTAGAGAACATATCCTAAGTGGATAAATAAGACCCACATGTGCAAACATCTTATGGTATCATTAGCGTGAGAACCTGAAAGAGAAAATGGAATATGAAGGGTATAACAGATACCGGGAAAAGGGAATAAACTTATTCAAAAGGAAAGAGTTACTGAGTTGAGGAGAAGGATAGGGAGTGGGGAAAAAGATTTATCTAGGTATGAAAACAGGATGGTTTGGACAATTGTACTATGCATTTCTGCTGGTTTATGGAAAGGAGTAGATAATAATTTGTTTCTGTCCTTTTTTCAATCATTTGTATTTTTTCTCTTCTTAGTTTCTTAAAAATTTCTTTTTTTCTTTCTTCTTCCAATTTTGCATTCATGTATCTTGTAATATGAATAACTGGCCAGAAGATAACATTATATTACAACAAATACTATGAAATTCATATTACTTTGTTAAGTGAAACTCTGTATCATTTTTACTGCTTTTCTGATTTAATTCTAATTTTTATTCTCTTAAAAAATGAATTCACACTCTTATTCTACATTCATACACTCCAGATTCAAGTACCTCCAAAGAGCCCTACCTATGAGCCCACGAGGCTTGGTAGGAACATCGATATGTTCCTATAACATCCTGTAACAGCTCCTGTGGGATGACATGAGTTAATCAAGAGACTAAGGAAGGTTATATTTCAGGACTATGCTAACCTATTCTCCTTCCAATGTCCAGTACTATTTGAAATTTTATGTTTTAGCTCTTCAAAAGCACTCTCAAAGTTTTATAAGCTTTATCACCACATAATTTGTGTCCACATTTCTAAGTCTTCTGGTGAATAAACAGAGAATGAAACACGCATCCTCATACAATGCTACATCAACTACTATTCTAATAGGTTACCACTCATCACAGAATACTATCATATATACTGTTTTATTGAATGTGGAAAATATTATCTTCAGAAAGGTAGTGAAAGAAATATGATGCAAAAGAAATTTCATGGGTATGTATTCTTGCCAACATGTTCAAAATTTCCTTAGATCTATTGTCTCATTTTAACACATTAGATCCTTTTGAATAAGAAATACTGTGCTTCTATTATGTGGTAATAATACATAGATTTTATATTTTAATACATTAGCCTTCAATGATGAAATCTTTGAAATTGGATCTCAAGAATAATATTTAACTTGAATGTTATGTGTTGTAAAAATTAACTATACTTATAGGGTTCGATAAATAAAATTGATGAAAATCTGTGTTTATCAAAGTGACTGCAGAAGTCAAGTAAGTCATTTCCTGGAACTTTTTCTTTTGAGACAAAGGATTGTGTGAAGCGCATCTGCCTGCTCTGTATGCAGCAACTGTCAGGCTTCAAGGTGCTTTCCAATCCTGCCTGGCTGTCCTGTAATTTAAAGTAGACACTAGGACTAAGGCAGGGCCTTCACTAAATATTGTTCTGTTTGTTCAGGGAGGATAAACTAAAATGAGTTTTAGAAAAGAGCATTTGTGGGTTTTGTGTGTGTAAATTCAATCTCTTTTAGTCACATTCTCAGAAACCCAAAATAAACAAGCAGATTCAGCTTCACTTGGGCTCTTTTTCCAAATATTGTCTGTCCCTGTATCTGTTTTCTTTCACAATTCCACTGCTGTTCAGTGAAGGAGGTTTGCAAGCTCAACTGTTGAAAATCTAATTCTTGTTTTGTGTGAAGCTTTGGTGCAGATAAGTAAACACCCTATCCAACAGGGAATTAAGTGCCAATAAAGCCTGCAGGAATGGGGAGGCTCCTTCTCTCCACATACATTTTATTGCTTCACCTAATGACTTGAGCATATTAATTTTCATGCGTTTAATTTCTTAAAAAAGTGAAAGCATTAGACTGAGAAGAACAAAATTAATAATCTCCTGTACAGTCCAGGTTAATAAAGCCAAACTCTTGTACTCTTTCTTTTTCTCATTCTAATATTTTTCAGAGCCTATGAAGTGAGGAACAGAAATATGTGTTTAACAGGAAGACAGCATGTGAATGATGCGCTGTCTCCTTGTCTTCAATGAACATGAGACAGAAGCCAGAAGTGAGCACCTTGTTAGCCCTGTAGACCAAAGTGATGAACAGAGTCTGAATATATCCCTCATAAATATAGACCATTCTGACTCCTTTGTTGGACTAGGAGCAGAACTGAATATTTCTTGATTATTATTCAGTTTCAAAATTCTCCTGAAGTTTGAAAAGAAAATTTTTGATCACTCACCAAATATGTTATGGATCATTTTAAATTTTATACATAACACTGGGGCAATAAAAATTCTTTAATCTCTGATATCTCTACCTTTTTCTTTTGCTATATATCTGTGTCTCTTCTGCTTTCTGCAAAATTCAGTTTTGAAAACTAAATTTTCTCAAAGCAGTAAAAAGATATCAGTAGAGATGGGCATATAAGATATGTCACCCAAGGTATGAAACTTAATAAAAATATAAAAACTCAGTAGGCAAAAAGATTTGAGTCAGCGGCCCCAGCAATTTGCACCACATTACCCACAATGCCCAAGTCTTAGAATAGTATTTAGAAAGTTATCATGATTACATGGGAAAGAATAAAAAGGAAACTGCAACAAATACCCAACTTAAATCTTACAATCAGATTTATGGCAATCATCTATTAAGTTGTGCTGAGTAGCACTTTTCTATACTATTTGTAAATAAATTTTAAAAATAGACATTAAACAAAGGTAATTTTGTCCACAATAAGGAACTGCATTTTAGTGCAAAAGCAGGTCTCTGTAGAGCCATCAGACAGCTTCCTGGAGTGGAATAATTAAGTTTGAGATTGCTAGAGGAGTCTGCAATGGTATTGTAGTTTATAGCCTCAAAGCCAAGGGGACCCATTAAAATGAAATAGGCAAAATTGTTCTAGTTCCTTGTAGGCCAAGTACCTAAGTGACATCACCACCATCAAGGTAGCATACTTAAATTATGCCCGGCTATATTTAATAATAGCAGAATCTCAGACAGCCCTTCTGCCACATAGGGGTAAAACAACACTTTAAGGAAAGGGATTTGACAGAAAATGAGCATGTGAAAGAGGAATAATTAATTATAGAGTCATTAGGGAACTGAGAAGGCTGACAAACAGTGATGAGGAAGTCACTAAAATCTGATATTAAATGTGATTTAACTGCATCAGTTCAGAAGGCAATCTCACTTCGCATCTGTCTTTTTTTTTTTTTTTTTTCAGTGCCAGGGATTGAACTCAGGACCCTGCACTTGTCAGGCCAGCACTTCTTCCACTGAGCTATCTCCCTCGTCCTGCCTCTGTCTTTAAAAGCCAGTTTTCTCATCTCCAGTGGAAGGTGGGGCACAGCAGTATGGAAAGATGACAATTACCATGGATAATAAGCTCTCAGGAATACAGATCACTATGTTTCAAAATGTACCTGAGGTTTTTATCACCTGAAATAGGTTGACACACAGGAGGCAGAAACATGTATTATTTAAAATTCTTAATAACAAAAAGAGAATACAGTGTTTAAATTGCAAGCTAAGTACTACAAGATTTCATTTGTCTTTTTACCTATGGCACTGCAAGGAAAAAAGGACCTTGCTCAAAAAAGGAAGAATCAAATTCCAAGAAGCATAACAAATTTTCTGAATTCAATTTAAGCAACATAACTGATAGAGTGAATAAGCAGAACTGGATATATGCACAAAAGATAACCTTTTGCTGTTTTACCAGAAATGAAATAGACATAATTTTCCTACAGCCTGGAATGGAAACTCAGGTAAATTCTAAGTGCTCTCTGTTTCTCTCTCATATATATATATATATATATATATATATATATATATATATATATATATATATAGTGTGTGCGGGTGTGTGTGTGTGTGTGTGTGTGTGTGTGTAGGTGGGACCAGGTTTGAACTCAGGAACTTTCGCTGGTCAGGCAAGCACTTATTTAACTGAGCTATCTCACCAGCAGAGGAGAATTGTACCAATTACTCTGAATTACAAGTTTCAGTACAGTAAGACACACATGACACATGGAGAAGGAGAGGGGGCTTAGGTTATGGACTTATTCATCTACTAGTTTCATAGCTGAATTGCAGTTGGAAGGAGGCCCACGGTGAGGCAAGGAGGCAGCCCTGGGTGGAGGTGCATTATTGGGGGTGCCTTCCTACATGTCTCTCTCTCTCTCTCTCTGTCTCTGTCTCTCTCTCTCTCTCTCTCTCTCTCTCTCTCTCTCTCACACACACACACACACACACACACACAAAGTTGCTCTTTCCTTGCACTCTGCTTCCTCACTGTCATGCAGTGTGTAGCTTTGTTCCTCCAGAGCCTTCTGATTGATGCTTCTGTCTTGGAGCCAGGAATCCATGGACCAAAACTCTGAAAACATAAACCAAAAAATAAACTTCTCCCACCTTTAAACTACTAGTACCCCATGTTTTGTCTTACTTACAGGAAAGCTAAGCTAACTAATACAGCTTTAGATCACAATGGGCCACTTTAAGTGCCATTTTAATGAGAATAAGGATATCTACTAGAACATACTCAAAAATGTTTCACCCTTGATACACTTTCACGCCCTTTCTCTCTCCTGCTAGAGGGCTGTGGAAGGTGGGTTGGGTTGGTGCCTCATGTTTCTGCTAGTTATTCCCATTTCCTCTTTCTTTCTGTACTCACAAGTTGCTGTTTCGCTCCCAGATTACATTTGGGGAATTTTATTCACTGTGGTCATAGTAGATCTATGAAGCTATCTTCGCTAAGCAAGGAAGTGATTAAAATGAGCTCTTTTCCTGTGTGAGCTTTGATCCTATCTTCTGAAACTCTTTTATTTTCAGCTGGTAAATCTTTCCTACATGTGAATTCTTGTGACTTGCCTGTGGATCCAGTGTAACAGGCTAGACACCACCAACCTGCACTCCTCCTACCATCCTCAACAGGCGCCAGATAGCTCTCAGCGTGTAGTTATGCTCCTGTCCACTCTAAACTTCTGTACACCTGTGACCCTCCCAGGCCTACACAGGGCAGGCCAAGCCAAGCACAGCAATGCCTCCCGGCTTAGACACCAAACAGTGAGTCTAAAGCCAATTCTTTGACAGGGTTTCTGAAGGAGGAAGCATCCTTGAACACTTTTTGCATTATTTACTCTTGTTGTGCACAGGTACTGGCAGTCAAAGAGACTTTCTGACTACTGAAGTATCTGCTGGGAAGCTAGAAGCCAGCCTGCTTCAAGATTGGGATTAGAAAAGGAATTCCTTTCCAACTCCTTTCCAACATAGGGGGATAGAGCAGCCAGCCTGGCAGTGGTGCTCTTCAAAGACTTAGCTTTATTAACTGCATTATTAAAATTATTAAGGATCTGATCTTCTTGCGTAGTGTCAGA
The DNA here is from genome assembly GCA_004027025.1 of Myocastor coypus. NCBI lineage: Eukaryota > Metazoa > Chordata > Mammalia > Rodentia > Myocastoridae > Myocastor > Myocastor coypus. The sequence continues at coordinate 49,549 of PVJA010013081.1, forward strand.
GGAGTGTATAAGAGAACTCGCCAATTAAAAATTCAGCCTGTTTCTTTTAAAATCCCCTTAGGAAGGATATCTTACACTCATTTTGGTAACTGACACCATCAAAATGGAGTCTAGCTTGAAACATAGTCAAAAATGCATTATTCTTTGATAGATGTAAGCTTATTGAGTACACTAAATTAAATCATTGTGTGCATAAATGAGTGCAGTGTTTAAGAGGATTGTCACTTAGATGGAGCTGAATAAGCTTGGCAATGAGGTGAAACAGATATGTGAGCACAGCCAATAGAGCATCTCAATTTCAGTGAACAAAATACAGATGGAAAGCTCAGCTCACAAGGAGTCTTAATGTTTTTGGAGGCATAGATCATCAGATTTTCAAATGTGATAAATACACAATGATCAAAAAATGCATATGCCTGTGTGTGTGAGTATATGCACACACACACACACATGCACACATACACAGATGCTTTACTACATACACTTATAGGACTTCATAAGTATGCTGATTCTGTGAATTCCAGGTAAAATTCCCTCAGGAATGTAACAGTCATTGATTTCCTTGAGTTAGACTGGTATCTTGAGAAATAATTTCATGTGCTATGTAATACTGGGGTTAGATCCTGTGCCTGAGAAACTTTGTTATTAGGGTGACTTAATAATTATAGTGCCAGGGCCGGGCGTGGTGGCTCACGCCTGTAATCCCAGCACTTGGGAGGCTGAGGCAGGAGGATTGGTGCGAGTTCGAGACCAGCCTGGGCTACAAAAGTGAGCGCAGGACCAGCCTCAACTGCATAGCGAGACCCTGTCTCAAAAAGACAAAAAAAAAAAAAAAAAAAAAAAAAAAAAAAAAAAA
>PVJA010013082.1:0-51307 GCA_004027025.1 Myocastor coypus
AAAGCACGGGGAGGAGGAGGACGAAGATGAAGAAGAAAAAAGAGGAAAAGACTGTTACCGCTCTCTTCAAATTCCCTTTGCTACATTCACTGCGATGTGACCTCTGGGAGCTGCTCCCTGGTGTTGATTTTTTCACTCCTTGTTCTCCGACTTTTCATCAAATACTCAGGAAGCCTTCCGTCATCTCCACAAACCTCCCCAATTCCAAAATATTTTTCTCTGGTCTTTTACATCTTCTAATATAATTTCTTCCTTTAAAAAATATCGTAGAAAATAAGGTGTCTTGTAATTCTGGAAAGAAGGTAAAAATATTTGTATCCCTTAGAAAATGTATGCCACTATCTAACAGACAAAAGATGTGTATTAATCATTTTAAGTGAAAATATGCATGGGTAGAGTAAGCTTGAGTGTGAATATCCCAAATGCAAAAAGGAGATTTGTGCCATCTTCAAATGCATCATCCATGCATGCACAGATATGGGGAGGCCCAGGCACTGGATCAGAGATGCTGAGCCTGGCGTTCTTGTTGACAAGGGAATGATTGTTCCTTGGCTTCCAATAAGAAAGTTGCCTCTTAAGTCTTATGTATTTATCAACTCAGCACATTTTGTGTCTGGTGAGCAATGATTTATTTATGTATTTATTTATATTAATATCAGTGAGAAAGAAATAGCCATGAGAAAGTTTCACAACAGCCTAGTAGGAGAGTTACAATAATTAATACATTGCATGTTGTTGTCTTTGTAGCAGTGGTTCAGAGTACAAGATGTAGACATGATATCTTGTCTAAACACTATTAGTGCAAATCTTTATTCTCAATAAACAAAGAGAAAGTAGTTGTATATACAGTCCAATAGTTCACAATAGTAGTGGATTATCAGTAGAACTGGCAATGTCTGAAGCTATTAACTTGAGCCTTTTACAGCTCAGCATATTAATATGGCTTTGCTATTTATACCACGTGGTTAGACTTTTCTGCTGAATGGTTAAGACCAAGAAAGCAAGACCTATATAACAAAAAATGTTACTTTTATATCTGACAAGGTCAGTCATATATTTCTTATGTTCTTTTTTTAAAATCTGATTTTCTTTCTGAATAGATTAAAGAAAATTTAAATAAATTTCTGTGTTTTGGGGGGACTGGAATGCTTTCTCACACTGACTAGGGGGCCACCTGGTAGATCTGAGACTGGTTAATGAACGAATGATGTTACAATCTAACCATTATTTGGATTATATTCATGGAAAAAGGAAAATGAAACCTTTATTAGGGCACTGGTTAAATTATCCATTAATTCAATTTACAAAAGTAGATATATAATGAAGTAGAACTGAATGTATTATATAAATTGCATCTTCCTCAAATATGCATTGTCCAGTCTTCTAAAGATCAGTGCAGTCAGCTGCATTTGCTGCTCCCCCCACCCCATTAAACTTAATTAAACAGTTCAGGTCCAGTAGGGTCAAAGGTATCCAGTAACACGTAGCTTCAGACAGCAGGCGGTGGCATCTCTGGTTCACTGCAGTGAGCAGGAGTCTGCATCAGGAAGCAGTATCTACTCTAATTTTCTCTAATTGTTTTATTGGCAGTGTTGACAGAGAAAGAAGAGATGCCTGGGCAGGGGCTCTGACGAGAACTTGGCATGGCGAGGCCAGGGAGGGAACCACATAATGAGGAAAAGACCAGGGACTGGCAGCCTGGCACATGCCACTGGCACTTAATCCACACAAAATATTAATTAAAAATAACGATGTTCCCCCTTCTGGCTTTCTCACCAAGTGTACCGTCTTGCTGGAATGCTGACGCTGGCTGTGTGTCTCTGGGTTGGCTCCACACCCTTTGTCCACATTCATCTCGTCAGGGAAGACACCACAAAAGCTCTTAAAATAATGGATCTGTACCAACCAAGTCTCTGGGGAAGACAAACCAAGGCTTCTCGCAATTACCTCTTTCTTGCCTTTACAACAACCTCTGTAATCAATAAATATGTATTTATTCCCCATTTTTTCTGGCTGCAGAGGAAGTCTTGGCCCAAAACCACAAGTTTTAAAGGTTTAGAGTTAAGTGTACATTTCTGCAGCCTCCTATATCCCCAGTTGTTATGTTACTTAAGAAGACTAGACAAACAAGGGCAAAAAAAAAAAAAAAATCTTAAAAGTTTTTAATCTGAGATCTCAGGATCATGCAAAATATCCATAATGAAAAATAATTTCCATGGATATCTACCAAACCCCACACTATTCAAATATGGTTAAGTCCACAAATTCAAGAGAAATATAATTGTGCTGTATTTTGCAGTGACAACTGATAAATTTTTCAAGGCTACCTGCCTGAAATATTTTAGCAAATCCAAAAAATAAATTAACTGTCATAATTGTCATTAAGTGTATTCCCGAACAATGGGGTCTGACCATAATTAATGATTAATTCATTTGAAAGCCGTTATGATAATTTCAGATGTGTTTAACTCATTTGTTGCTTCTATGGAGGGAGCAATCCTAGGCAACTGGTGCGATTTACTTGTTTTAAAGTTTAAGAGGTCTGAGCATGTGCAGGAAAATAGTTCCACAGTGCCCTCTAGCGGTGTAGTTGCAAAGTACACCCTCTACCTATGGGGAGAAAACCCTCATTCTCTATGCTAATTTACCCTCACAACATCTTCCTCGTGGAGACACGTTCCAAGACGTCTCTCTCACTACGTGAAAGAGACTGAAGCGATGTAACCCACTGTATACTACTTACTAATAAAGTGGGTAATATCAGTGTTGTTGTTCCGGCAGATTCAGCAAACTATCAAGGTTAATGGAACAGGAAAAAGAAAATTCTATTGTTCCTCTGTAGATGGAAAATACCTGTTTACACAAATATATTGCAGGGGGCAGAGTGAGCCCAGAAGACGGCTGTGGGAGGTAGAGTGGGAAAATCATCACAAAAAGGACTTTGGAAAGGCAATCAGAGGTGTTGTAGATTCACTTACTATCCAGGCAATTCTTTTTTATGAAATCAGAAAACTCCCCTAAGACTCAAATTGGAAAATGTTGAATTAAGAAGTTCCCAAGACTCCTGCTAGCTCTGGGCAGTATTCTTGTGCCCTTGCGACTCCATTACATGTCTGTCTCCTTTTCTTAAAGCTAAACCTTCCTTATCACTTATTTAAATTTAAGGATGATTCTCCCTGGGATGTGCATGGATAATGAGGATTTGTGGAATCCTCTAGTTAATGTAATTCACTAGCCCTCCCCTTAGGAATGGTAGGATGCCAGGCTTTTTGTTAGTACACTCACAACCACGGCCAAACGCCAAATGAAAGAGCTGACTTTACTCAAACGCTGAGAGTTCTGACGAGTGTCAGTGATAGCAAAGGTCGTACAGTAGTAACGCTTGCCTCACACCTATCAGAGGTGGGTGGGAAAAATGATAGACGCTGTCCAGGGACCACGCAGCACCTCCATGCAGGTGACTGTTCTCCAGGCTGAGCTTAAAATTTCAACCTGTATGATAAGAATGAATCGGTTAAGATACATTTTCTTTAAATGAAAACTACTGTACACTCCAAAACACTTAAGAGTTGCTAATGAAATAATGCTACAGAAGATTTAAGGAAGCATGTTGGTCAAGAAGATATGAGCTTGGCAGCTGAGAGGTGAGAATAGAGAGATCAAGACTGAGTCGAGTGTCTCATGGGCTATTGTGTACACTTCCACTGTAACCCCAAGTAGGAAGCCAAGTACTCTATCAGGTATGAAATTCTTAATTCTCAATTATTGTCTAAATTAAAGATGTGAATCTAAAATAAGTCATGCCAAATTTCCCATCATAAATGATCAGTGGTTATAGCATTTTATGTCTGTTCTCTTTCTGAAGGAGTATGGTATAATTTCAGATATGTTGAGATTCATATTTTAACTGGTATGTTGACCGAGGAAATATTGGTATCTATTTTTCCATATATGTATGCACTTGTGTGTAGGTATGTGGGTCAGAATCTCTCTGATCACGTACATCAGTGATCCGAGGCCTGTGCATTGGCTTCCAATGATAATAATGAGATAACCCAAGCAGCACGGCCCAAATAGCACAGTGCAGCCCAGCCACCACCTGGCGGCTTTGCCACTCATGGTGTTGATGTAATGGTTGTAGTTTACATAGAAGCAAGCAAGTGATTGGATCGCAGGTTGGGGAGGGGCCATCTGAGGGTTCCAAGGCCCCTTCAAGGGCATGCTCACTCACGAAGGTCAGACTAGGGCTTATCTCTTAAAGGCACCATCACTTGGGGGGACACTCAGCCACACCTAAACAGACCTGCATTCATCCCAGGGTTATACTTCCTTTTGCAACTGTAGGTTTATTTCACTCATTTAAATATCAGCTAATATATAAAACATGAGTTGACTTCACATGAAAAGCTAGATTTCTAGAAAACTGGACAACACAGGCTGTGTCTTTATGCTAATAATACCTTAGATCCGAGCAGTGGCCTTCTTTTCTAGATGATTTAGGATTTTCTGCCCACTGTCTCCTACACAATGTAAAAAATTCCTCCCCTTCTTTCTCTCCCTTTCTTTCTCTCATTACATAACTATAGTGAACTAAAAACAAATAATGCTAGCTCCTAAGTATTCGATTTTGGAATTCCTGATCTTGTTCTCAGTCCCTTGAGAAATACCTAGGCAAATGCAGGTATATAAATGTATTAGGCTGAACCAAATGGAATTTGAGCCACAAAAAGCAATTTCATATTTCATTAGGTTCAAACTAACATAAATGTTTATATTCTCATTGTGGTGATGAATCACCAATTTAAAATCAGACTCAGTTTCTACTGTAAAAACTAGAAAGGATGTTTTTTCTGGGAGAGGTGCATTTTGCTGACTTATATATATGGATTTTTACCATTTTCTATCTCTTTCCCTGAAATATTTCTACTTCCTATCACCTTTCTGTTCTAAGTCCTGCTATACTGCACAAATACTCGTTCAAAGTCCACATAAGCTGAGAAGTTTTGTTCCATGACATGATCCCTCACTAATTCTTTAGGACTCTAAAGTCATAACATTTGTAAACTCTACCACCAGATACTTTATTGCTTAATTTTATGAACTCTCATATTTTTCTGTGCCTAGAGTTAAATTAGTAATGTAATACCATAGATTCGTCTTTCTACAAATAATCTTGGATCTCAAAGAATAGTGTAGGGCTGTTGGTCTACTACATTCTTAATGGCAAAGTAGTTGAACAACACAGATTTTAAAAAGGAAATATTTTTGTGGAAGAGAATCTATTCACTGTGTGAAAGTCCTTTGATTATATAATCTTACTCTATTCTTGCTGCGTTTATGGCTTTGTGGTCATTGTGGCTTAGAATGTCAGTATTTTTAACTTTGGTATTTATGTCATACATGTAAGTTTTGCGTTGAAAAATCCATGTACTCAACTGTCAAAGATCACTGGTTAAAGACAAGTGCATTCATTTTTAAAGCTCTGTTATTGTAATAAGTAAGCTGAAGCCTTTGGCACAACTCTAGCACAGCGTATTCTCTCATCAGGAAACACAGAGTGTCCAGATGTCACTGTTTTATCTTAGCAATTATTAATATATTCATGACACTTAGGCCCATTCATTCACTTGGGTTGCAAAATAACATTATATATATGTGTATATATATATATATATATATATATATATATATATATATATAATTTGATTTTTTGTTTAACCAGTAATGTTCTAATGATGGGCTTCCCATTGCATGCTATTTGTTTATATCTTAATTGAGTTTATTTAGGAAAATATGAAAAATGCTTGCCTCTTTACTTGTTTTGAAGATAGTGAGTTGATTCTCTGTCAAACTCAAAAGTGACTTACTGTTTTCATTTTTTTAAATATTATGAATTCATGTATGTGCAATGGTTTCATATGTTGCAACTAGTAGTTTTATGTATGTTCTGTTTGTCTTCATCCTTGGTCAACAAAAAACTCTTTAAATGATTTCTATCCATTGCATTGCCTTGATTGCTTTGATGTTTCTATATATCAAGTTGTTTCAGGCTCTCTTAGCATAGTTCCTCCTCTAAACTTCGTGTCCACCACTTATGCATGAATTCCTTGTTTCTTATATGTTGAGAAATACTTGTTTTCCAAACTGTGGTCAGCATAATAGGAATAGTGGTTTCTATGGAGAAAATGTTTCTGGACTTCTGCCATGGATAGAGCCAGACAGGAGATAAAGTATCCTTTCAATTTAAATTTTAGGAGCACTAGACTTCAGTTTCTCTTCTCCATATGCATCTGTATGACCTTTCATCATGCCAAAAATCAAGTTCTCAAGGACAGAACAGATGATAGAACTAGAATTTCTCATGTTCACTTCTTTGTTTTGTCTCATATTACATTATTCCCCCACATTACAATAATAAATAATCACCATTTCAAAACACATTAGTAGTACATTTCCAATATTTGATACAATGCATATTGTTGTCCTCCTATTAGTTATACAAAGCACAGGGTATAGATGTTATAATTTTTCTAATCATTATTGGTAGAATTTTTTCTTTCTCATTGCACTAAGAGAAAGTAGTTGCATACATAATCCAATGTTCGATATTCACAGTGGGTTATTGGTAAAACTGGCAATATTGTAAACTGTTGATTTAAGCCTTTTACAGCTCAGTGTTCTAATCTAGCTTTCTGTTTTATGTACTGTGGTTAAAGTTTTCTGCTGGGTGGTTAAGGACAAGTTTAAGCAAGACCTGTATAGCAAAACATGTAACTTTTATATCTGTCACATTGTTATTTTTTATAAAAAGTAATTAAAAATATAAATAAATAATTAAATATATAATTACCAGTAACAGTAAAAATTATCAAATAATTATTTTTCCTTAGGCTGGCCCCAATCTTTCTTAGTCTTTTCTTACTGTTGTAGTGTATCTATCTCAAAACAAGTAGTCATTATAAAATAAAATCCTCTAGTTCTCCCTTACCCTTCGCCTTAGCTCAAAGTTGTTGTTCATCAGCTATCTAATTAGGTCAGTGTCTCCTCTTGTCATTTTGTACATTTAAAATTCATTCTCTAGGTGATCTGGAGGGCAGTGTTCCCTATCATTTTCTCAGCTTTGACGCTTGCCTTCAAGTTTTCCTACACAGATGTGGTTAACACCCAAGTGGTAAAGCTGTTCTTTGTGCACTCCCTTGGAGGTTGGCATTCCACCTAGTTCTACAGTATCTGAATGCTTTAGGTTTCTATTTTTGTCATGCAGTTGCCTTTAATATGGGGATTCAGAAAATAAAAAAAAATAATAATTCTATTGTTATTGCTGCCACGTTCCTCCCAGAATTCAGTGCACTTATTTTCAAACAATTTACTTAATAGCTTACATTAAATTTGTTTTCAGGAAAATGTTTGCCCTGAGTATCTCAGTACACTAAATACAAACATGTTCAAATTGTTTCTGTTTTTCTCCAGAGTCAAGTTCCCATTATGTAATTTCTCTAAAAGCTTTTAACAATGCAGGAGAAGGTGTTCCTCTGTATGAAAGTGCCACCACCAGATCTATAACAGGTGAGCGAAAATCATTAAGCTTTTGTTGCAAGGTAGTCAGTGTTTGAGTTATGGGGAAAGAAAAGAAACTGAAGCAGAGTAAAATATACATGAAGGAAAAAGTTGAAAATAAAAAATGTGTAGCTATCTGCTGAGCCTTTTTAGGTATGTAGAAATATGTGTATATGTGCATGTATTCGCATGATACATTTCAGTTCTTTGGTTTTCAAAATTATATGAGATGGCAGTCCACAAATTAGTACATGAGCTTAGAGAACATGAATCTCAGAAGTTCTATAGATTTGGTGCCCTGGTGTGATTCGTCATTCATCTGAACACCGAGTCTCAGATTGATGTCATTTGGTCGAAGAGTCCCTGCACATAGGCTGTCAAATGCTCAGATGTACCGCTGTGTCATTGCACATAGTCCTTCAAGATGACAAGGATGAACTCTCCTTTAGGCATTGCTTTGGGTGACACTGAGTCTCAGGTTGCTCCTCCCTGAGCCAGACCTGTAGGTCACCTTTGCAGTGCTGGAGGTATCTGGAATAAAAAGGATTGGCTGCTTCAAAGTTACCTTTACAATAGTTATGCAAGCTGAACTTTAATAGCAGCACATGAAAAGGAAGGAGTTCAAGAATGAAATGAAAAAGAAATGGATGAGAAGGCATAATCTAAGCCATTTATGAACAGAGGCTACTTGTTAGTTAGGCCTGGCTTCCTCCAAAGTATAATAAGTGTACCTCTAGGGCCTGGTCAGAGTCACTGGAAAAAGCACTTGACCATCCATTGACCAGAAGACCGTATATGAAATCTGAAATTATAATTCATTGACTTAGGAGTTTAGATCTACATTCCTCCCCAAATCTACAGCTATAGGCCTCATTGAACTTTTCAGACATTTTTACTGTGATGAAATTTAAGCATCTGAGACAGTAAACACCAGATTCAGTGGTAAGCATCAGAGAGTATGACAATTGCTGTAGTATAAGACCAAAGAATTAAGATGTGACGTGTATGTATACCAAGTCTTCTGGGTGAATGTATTCACAATGTGTTACAAATATGTGCTAATAAAAAAAATAAGGTCCAGATGAATAGGTATAGTGGGAACATGAATGGTGAGAGCCCTTGTTTTATGACACTGCCCAGGTTCATGTAAACTTCATAGATTTGTTTCTACAAATCCATAAACTCCCTCCATAGACTGTTTTAAGAGTGCAGCTGTTCTATGAATTTTCAATTGTTAGGTGCTGCCACTATAACTAACAAGATAGAACTAGAAACTAGAGCTAACAATCATTATCTTGACTTCCACCAGATTTTCTTTTAAGACAAAGTTGTTCCTTGTGTCTCTCAATTTTGGCCACTGGTTTCAAGGAGTAACATCTGCCCAAAGAGGGGTGAAAAATTTTGGGGCACAGGTCAATACATTTACTTGGAGATGGTAGTATCTTTCATTGTGCCATGGAAAACTTCTCACTTCCCAGAAAGACTAAATAAGAAGCATTGTCCAGGACAATATTTACTGTCAAACGTGTTATCCTCAGAATGAGGAGGATATGGACATTTGCAGCCTAGAATGGAAACTAAGAGGTAATGACAGACAAGTTTCTGGGATTTCCACTTCCTCTAGGTCCCTTGTTTTACATTAAGCAAGAATCCCCAAGAGACAGCAAGTCAATTGGACTAGACCAGTATCCATCGCAATTTTCATTTAATAAGGCATCTTTTGCCTGGCTATAGTAAAGATGCTGAGGATCTGCTCTTTGGTATGGTGATGTCAGTTCTTATATCAGGCCACACAAAATATTACTGAAGCCTGACTATTGGAATGCTTTCTTTTTATCCAAATGAAAGTCCACAGAGGAGGCTGATAGCACTGACCTGATGAGTTTTCAACACAGAGCAATGGGAATAACATTGTAAAAGTCAAATTAACTGCTGATAAGTTGCCCAGAAAGTTCCAATCGAGGGATTAGCAAGTTTGCTCGCTGTACATTTTTTGCCAGTCTTTAATACTCAACATATGGTTTCCCCATAGTGATTTATAAAATATTCATCTGTAAGACAATTTTTCATATTATGACTAATTTTAATAGATCTGAGAAATAGAATCACAATAAAATTGGAAATTGTATGAGAAGTTTTGTTACTCAATGAAAACTAGTAATGGTTTGGGAAGGAATACTTGAAGTCAGCCTTCTCCAAAGCAAAATAGACTTATCCTGAAATAAAAGAATTATTGTGTTATATTTTCACACACTGTGGAGAACAGAGGACAAATAAATGAAATCAAAGGTTAAGGTTTTGGGAGAAACTCTATCAGTAAATAGCTAGAGAGCCCTGCAAAAGGCATTCTCTGTCTTTGAGCTTTTGCAAAGTATTCCCATGAGCAGTCTTAGAAAAAGAGCAGCATAAAGTAAATACAGAAGATATCAGAGGTGATTAAAGTATCACACTAGGGAAAGCACCAGACTCTGGTGATTGCTACACACAGGTTCCCACAGATCCGGTGAGCTCTGGAGCCTCATTTCAGACAGGAAATACATGTTTGAGTTGCCTAGCCAAAGGACAACGTGGGCTTAATTCTTGCTTTAAAGTCTATTATTTACTGTATTTTGCAAGGAAAAGACATTTCAGCAATAAGAAAGGAATATAGCACCTAAGTAACTGAGGAGACACTTAGCAGAATGGTCTAAGCTTGAATCATTTACCTGTAATTGTCTCAAGTTTATACTTCTTCTTTTTTTTTTTTGTCTTTTTGAGACAGGGTCTCGTTATGCAGTTCAGGCTGACCTTGAGCTCACTTTTGTAGCCCAGGTTGGTCTCGAACTTGCACCGATCCACCTGCCTCAGCCTCCCAAGTGCTGGGATTACAGGCGTGCGCCACCACACCCGGCTACAAGTTTATACTTCTTTATGGCTGAGTAGTACTACATGGTATAAAAAAAAATGCATCTTTCTTTTCCATTCCCTAGGTGAGGGGCATTTGTGTTATTTCCATAATTTGGCTATTATAAATTGTGAAATTAATCAGGCTCACCTCTGTAAATATATTATTGCCTCCACAGTGTGAGAAACCGAAAGAGAAAATGAGGACCAAAATATACAGCAGACTTTGTGAAATGGGAAGGAAATGTTCAAAAAGAAGGAGGAGCTAAGGGGAAGCAAAGGGGAAAGGAAGGATAGGGAAAGGAAAAATAAATACGACTGACATAGCCATGCGACTAGTTTCTATTCATTCACTGAGAAGAAAGGCTTCTGCTAATAGAGTTTGGGGCATTTTTGAAACCTGTATTTTATACACTGAGTACATTGCAGAAAACAATGTATATTGTTTCTATTACTTTGCTATGAAATTTTATTTTTTCCATAAAAAATGGGAAAATACGGACCAGCCAAATATCCCAGGAGATTAAAGCTCTTGCAAGCAGTTGCAGGGGCCAGGAGCTGGATCATGAGCCCTGCAGTGCTGACCCTGTCCCTAGGGTGTGCTGAGAGGGCAATTGAGACTGGGTGTTGTGACACGCGTCTGTAACCCTAGCTCATGGGAGGCTATAAACAGATGGACCACTATGACTCCCATATAGTAGTGAGACTATGAACACCCTGTAGACACTTGCCTAAAAATAAATAAATATAAATAAATAAATAAATAAATAAATAAAATAAAACTGGGAAAATAATGAAGTGTATTATATGACTTTATATTCACCTGTTTTATCAATGTTAAAATGAAGTATGATCCAGGTGTAAAACTCTATGATCAACTTTAAAGTTTACCTTGAAGATAAATATGATTCCTATAAATTTGTGGTATTTTACTAAAATATCTGGTAGGACTGAGTGAAGTGTTGGTTATTTTAACAAAAGTTTGAGGCAGTATATTTGCGTATTTGCTTTTTTCGATGTAGCTGCTGAAAATCAGCAGCATACGACGAAGAGTAACAAAATCTGAAAAGGGGTGGCTTAGTAGCAAAAGAAGGTTTAAATTAATTATTCAAGTTTCTGATCAGGGACTATAAGACTCTTGCTATATGTGTCAGAGTTATCGAAGCCAATGCTTTCTATGCAATGGATTCTTTTGCTTCCTTTGAAATCTGCTTCATACAGTATGAGAGGAAAGGGGCTTTTGTAGCCATGAGACAGGTGACATTGACTAGCAAAGTAAGAGGACATTTTAAATGCTTTAAAATAGTCCATATAACCAATGATTACTGTGCTAGCTATACCATTCTAGAGGAAGCCATGAGCAGAAAGGAAAGTCACAATTGAAAACATTGTTCCCAAGGTAGTAGGGAGACATCTGGCCAAAGATAGAAATACTGGATTTGCCAAGAAACCCAAAGATAATATTCAAGAATATGATACTATTCTAAAATTAGAAATAACAGAAATGATCATTACATATTGTTCTTTTTTCCCAGCTTGCTCAAGCCACCCTGGGGGCAGGGCTGGCACACCCTGTGGTTCTGGGGATCGATCCACAGGCCCTGCAGGCCTGCTTATGCTTGCCTAAGCAGGTGTTTTAGACCGCTTAGGGACTGTCCAAATGTAATGGCTAGAACATTACATTTCTTGAAGGAAAATCATTACTTTTCAAAATCTTACACAGAAAATATAAAGTTAATATATGTTTACCAACAAAACTAGATTAAGCAAACAGACAGCAGAATTATTGTGTAATGTAAGTAAAAAATGGGTATATAAATGAAAATACTCTCCCCACATGTGTATATAAAATTCTTATAAAAGTCAGCTAAGAAGTAAAAAGAGAGGTGATAACTGCTTTTGTTTGGCAGAAATATTGTTCACTGCTGCACAGACCTGAGGAATTATTTGGATCTGTGTGGAGACTAAAATCTCTTCTGTTCCTTCTCCTCCTTCATTATTTCAGAAATTCATTTGGGTTTAAAGGAGCCCTTAATAAAAAGAAGCATCAAAGGAAATACAGAAAGCTTGAGCTGTCATTAAATTTTAAATACCACTCTCATTCATATCTATCTCACTCTCTCTCTTTCTCTCTCTCATCCCATTTTTTCAGTTTTATATTTTGCTCCAAAGACAACAGACCAGTAGCACACTAAATAATTAATTGGAACACAGAGTGGTGGGTACAAGGGTGGACATGTGAAATGCAGTGAGCAAAGTGTCATAATTGTCAGAAGCAGCCAGCAGGGGCCCAGCTTTGAAACAGGTTGTTTAAAAAGAAAAGGAAACTGATTGTATACCACCCAGAACATTCCATTGAACTGTTCTCTGTGAGTTGTGCTATTAGAGCTCCCATTTTTTGTTGGTGAAAATTCATATTACATAACATAAAGATTAATTTTTGAAACAGAAATATATTAGATAAAATTAAAATGTGCATTTTGGACTATTGCCATTGCTACAAAGTCTCAATGTCACTCTAAGTGAAAATAAGTTACATTTTTTTTTTAATTGGAAATCTTCATGGGAACAGGGGAATCATCTAGATCTCTGTCATGTTTCAGATCAAAGTACGTCCATACCTCAGTGAAAATTTCATCAATGCAAAAGTTTAATTTTGTATTCCCACCCAATAAGACAAGGGTTCCACTTTTTAGAATAAGGACTATGGAATATAGCAATCTCTACCAAAACTGAGATTAGAAGTGGGTGCCCTTCACATGTGTGGAACATGAACTAATGCCCCTCTCAGGAAGCACAGCCACCCCTGAGTCCTCTTAAACTCTGAGCCTGAACTGCCAAATACACTGACCTGTGTGAGCACATGCGCTTGGTCTCTCTGATTTTATGCACTACAACTACACACAGGTTTTAGCATGTTGAAGTACTTTGCTATCAGTTTGTTGCCGAAACATTATTTAAATGTGAGATAAGCCATAATGAAGGCATTAGACAAACTCCATCATCCAATTATAGAAGGCCAGAAAAAATATCAGATATTCAGAAAATATTTATGTTCTTTGCAGGAGGAAATAATCCAGAAGCATCATTTTAATTTGCTATGTTAATTCATCTACAGAGTAATCAAATGTTCAACTATGTCTTTTAAGTAGCAAGGTACAACATTTCAACAAATGTGGACATTTATCATTTATAAGCAAAGGTGATAAGCAAATTAATGAAAAAGTAAGAAAATGAGTATAGAAATATTATTATTTTGTGATAAGAATACCGTTGTTGACGTGTTTTCTCATATAATTAATTGCATTTTTTCTGTTCTCCTCATGTTCCCTTTCATCATTATTGCCATGCATTTAACTCATTGTGATGTGTTATCACTGATATTTATTTTAATGCTTTTGTTTATGTGCTTATGTGTGTTTCATTTTATGGGTTTGCAACCCAGATCCCACTGACCCAGTTGACTATTACCCTTTGCTTGATGATTTCCCCACCTCCGTCCCAGATATCTCCACCCCCATGCTCCCACCAGTAGGTGTGCAAGCTGTGGCGCTCACCCATGAGGCTGTGAGGGTCAGCTGGGCAGACAACTCTGTCCCTAAGAACCAAAAGGCCTCTGAAGTACGGCTGTACACCGTCCGCTGGAGGACCAGCTTCTCTGCCAGCGCCAAGTATAAGGTGAAGTTGCTCTTGGTTGCATGACAAATAAAATGAACTGTCATTTTTCTGATGTGTATTTTTAAGTACTCCTGGGCTCTCATGAGTCAGTTTGCTGAAGAAACTTTATATGGGGAGATAAAGCACTTGACTAGCTCAGTATCTAAGATCTAAAATTAGTGTGGTGTAATTAGTCCTTGAGAAATAAATTTAGGATCAGGTAGAAAAACACTAACAGCTACAGAATGCTGCTTGAATTGCTTTTGACACTAGATCTGTATCATTCTTTTGATTTGAGATGAGGCAAATATCACTTTTCATTTTTTTTAACACAGCAGGTCTCCAAGTATATTTTCTGGATAGATTTTGATTTTTTCTTTTCATTTGGAAGATAAATTGACACCAAAAGTATTCTCATTAATATGAAAGAGACCCATCTTCCAGTAAAAATAGCTGAGAGGATCTAGCAGGAAGACATCTGGGAAGCACACTACACCAAGGCAGTGCACCTTTTGGGAACGAGTGCCCCAAATGCAACATAAAACCTGCTCATTTCTTGCAAAGGGCCAACACAGCAATTAAATCTGAATTCCGAGGTTTTAGTGTAGAAAAACAAAGCAAAACAACAACCACAAAAGCAACATTTCCAGACATAAACATATTCTGTCTTAAAACAAAAATGATTAGCACGTTTGTCACCACCACTCCACTGACTTTTACTTTGCTCTTGAAAATGTCCTCCTGTAGGACAGCAAATGATCTAGATCAAATATGAAGTACAAGACCACAAGTTCTTGTCCTCAGTCCTGATTCATCTCAAAAACTCTGGGAGAGCAGCTCAGGGAAGCACCAGAGGCCCTGCCATTCCCTACTTCAAGTTTCTTCCAGTCAGCCTTGCCAACCCAGTAACAAAGTCAGAGGCAGTGGAGACTATGGCTGCTTCCCAAAGCCACTAACTGTGGCCCACTGGTTATGTGGCTGCAGATAGTGATTAGAAAATAAATGCTAAGTATATAGTCCTGTTCTGGTTCTGAATCGAGGCAGGCTTTTTGAAATCACTAAGCACATTTTAGTTTTCTTACCTAACATATTGCAAATAAATTTGGAATGACATACTGATTTAGTTCCGTAGATATGTTCAAAAGAATTCCTAAATTGTTCAAGAGAGTTAATAGCTGGAAAATGTATATGATTTATGAATCTGACAAATAGAAGATTTGAGGAGGGGAGAACGTTTTAACAATAAGATCATGTATGTCACAGGACAACCAAGGAATCAAATATTTCAATCCTGGACCCCCACATTTTCCATGACTGTTTATCTATACTGTAGTAGCTCTCAGCAAAAATTTATGTCCTTTGGGTAATGTCCTTTTTACTGAACAACTCTCTTCCCTAATCCAGCTTCAGTCTAGTAGTGATGTGGTGGAAAATGAAAGTATCCTTTGGGAAATTCTGATCCCAGCCCTAGAGACAGTAGCCAAATCCCCCCAATAATTTTACAAGTTTGCATCTGTCTGTAGTCATGCCAAATCTGCTCCTATGGTCTTTCAACCTTTAAATGTCAGAGAAAGCACATTTCATCATAAATCGATTTTTAGTTGAAATCATTTAAGAAACAGTTTTCTTTGGTACTGCTGCTCAGCTACACTTTGAAAATCTCTCCTGGCCAGTCCAAATATTATCATTGGTATAAAATACACTGTAAGAACCCCATCTATCTCTTTATAGTATAACATTTTAAGACTCAGCATGCACATAAATAAAAATAAGATTATCAGAAAAGACAACCAAGAAAACACATGGGAGTATTAAACTTACTTCCCTATATATAGATGGCTCAATTTTAAGACTATTTTTACAATTTTAAAATTTTTGTATTCATAATTGCTAGTATTTTGTGGGCACATTCATTTCACAGAATGGCTGTGGCTTACATGCCAGAATATGAAATGTTCCAAAGGGCAATGATTGTTTTCTGAATAATGTTTTGAGCTCCAAAATGTCTTGAGGCAAATGAGTTCAGTTGAGTAAGTCAGTGCCACAGACAGACACAGCACTGCTGTTTCTCAGGTCTCTGAAGAGACATGGAACCCAGAAAACCTTGGTTTCTTTTCCTATCATCTCCCTGACACAAAGATTTCAATTTCTAATACATCATCCCCTTTCAGACAGACAGACAGACAGACAGACAGATACACACACACACACACACACACACACACACACTTGCACATCCATATCTGAGATACAGGGAGTTAGAGGAAAGAGTCAGATAATCTGAGATAAGAAGGACAAATGAAGAACATATGTGGTCTACCAGAAAGATATACATTTTATAGATAAGATAACAGACTCTTTGATTCCTACTTTTCAAGCCAGCTTTGTCTAATATTTAATCTTTTTCCATGTTAACTTTATGAGATAGGTAAGGTATGCACAGAATTTTAAAGATACCTGGAAGCAAATGATCCGGGCTCAAAAATTGATTTCACTACTTCTTGTTATGTCAGTTAACTTAGCCTCATGCTTTAATCAATATGATATCGATATTCATAGTCACTATACAAACAGTTGGTAGCATTCTTCATAGAGAAGAGCATTTGTATACATGTGAGTGTTCCTTGAGGAACAGCAGAAAGAAGTAGCGCCAACGCACTGCACTAAACCTAGACTCAGCTGATCTGAGAGGATCTTTTAGGGCCTCCCTACAAATGTACCCTTATACAGTGTCTATACCCAGAGTAAGTCTTAATCCTGACACTTATGATTTGGCTTTCTTGATAAAATGAAAAGATTATCATTGCTTTTCTCTCAAAGTTTTTAATCACATGTAGTTTTATATACATTTCCATTCCAAATGGATTCATTGACAGTTAAATACTACTTATTATATACACCATAAATGTTACAGAAAAATGTCCTGTATATTCAGTTTCATTCCCCAAGATACAAAGCAAAAGGAAATTTAACACATGCCTAAAATTATACACAACACGAAGCTTGTATGAGCTATCACAGCTACTCTTAAGTCCTACACTGGGCCAGGCACTGTCTTTGCTTTATGTCACACTTGCGTATGTCACACATATACTGTGATCTTCTCTGTGTATATGAGGGGGCTAAAGCTCAAAGAGATACTACCTGGGTATCCTGTTCCCAAAACTGACTGGCCATGGTTTTCCAAAGTATTGCAAGGATTCATGATTTGAGATAGCCAGTAGCCTACTATGTGTTTCCACGGCAAGGGAGTAGTTTCATGGCATTTGTAAATGCCAATCTGTTATTCTAGACCATTATGATTAGACCTCATAGTGGAATCTTAAATTCCAGCGGTGCACAAAAAGACTAGTTTTAAGGTTTCTTCCCTCATATAAAAACTATTTCTCATTCTCTATTCCTCTCTCCTGTTTCCTTTTGTGGAACTCAGATGTTCGTTAGTGTTAAGATGTTCATTAGCAAAGTAATACTGAAAGATACACAGCAGCATGGCATATGCTTGCTGCCTCAATGGATTTACTTGATGGACTTCCATCTTCCTGCTCATACAAAATATTTTACACTTATTTTAGGGCACACTTTATAACTATACTTAGGTAGAACTTCTGAAAAATATTTCTGAGGTCATCATTTTAAAAACCTGTAAGCACAGCATGGAAATGTTATTGGTGCAGTTAAATGTCTATTTGATGGTTCAACAAAATGTAGGATTTTCATAGCTATATCCTAAGAGATCCACAGGAAGATAGAAAGGATTTACCACACTATAGTAGTAGGGGAGAGACAGATAGAGGAGGTAAGCGTTCCTTGACTTCCTAGGCCTAGATATATAAAAAATATAAGAAATATAGTTGTAAAAGTAAACAAGTTTGCAGAAAGACCAAGATCTCAATTTCAAGCACAAGTACATACTTCCAAAAGGTAAAAAAATAATAGTTTTGAATTTTCCTGATCATTGATAAAACATGCTTTAATTTAGGAGACTAATCTGAGTTTTTCTTCACTACTACTTTGAATTTTTAAGGAAGTAATTAAGATACAACTTATTTAATTTATGTTCTACTAAAATAACTTCTTGTTTGAAAGGCAAACAGTGGACTCAGAAGACTTAAGTTGTAAATCACTTTTGCAACCAGTGTAATCTTTAGTATTTATCCAGTCCCCACCCCCTGCCCTTGGAGCCAGGGAGATAGCTCTGTGGCACAGGTGCCTGTCTGGCAAGTGCAAGGTTGTGA
The DNA here is from genome assembly GCA_004027025.1 of Myocastor coypus. Lineage (NCBI taxonomy): Eukaryota > Metazoa > Chordata > Mammalia > Rodentia > Myocastoridae > Myocastor > Myocastor coypus. The sequence continues at coordinate 18,333 of PVJA010013082.1, forward strand.
GTTGAACCCTGGTCCTGAAAGAAAAGAAAAGAAAAGAAAAAAAGAAAGAAAGAAAGAAAGAAAGAAAGAAAGAAAGAAAGAAAGAAATGAAACAACTAACCAACAAACAAAAAAACTTCACTCCCAATTTTTTTCTTCTTTTTTGATAAGTTGTGTGAGTTACCACATTTACATGTTTATTTAATGTGAAGTAGGCCAAAAGAAAGAAAAGTACATGACACAAAATCACTTCTATTTCATTTCCTTAAGAGCTAATTAGATACTGGAAGTGCTAAATGACTGTACAAAAATCTTTTCTTAAAACTCAGTAAGCAATAAACTCTAATAAATTATGCTGATTATCAGTGGAAAATAATAATGATCCATATCAAATATATAACATTAACCTAGATTTCTATTGCAAACCAATTTACATCCAAGTCAGGACAGACATCTTTCAAAGGTGGAGTTGACAAAGAAAATATCATTCGTTCTATGTTGTGCTCATTACCTCGCTTAGAGAAGTTATCAGCAACCATACTTTTCAAAACTATGTAAGATCTGATTTTTATCAATCATATTGTAGATGTATAATCAACCCATATATGATAATTGGCAGAAAAGACATATGGTCAATCCTCATCCTAACTTTTCTGTTATTTTGAAATAGAAGAGCAGAAAAGTTATTGTCTTGGTTTCTGCTGGCTTATTTGCCATTTTTACATGTCTTGCTTTACCAAGTTGAGAGAGTTCATCCTTTGTATTTCTTTACTTAATTCCCACTTGTATAGTCAGAAGACACAACTTCCCTGAGCTACACAGCAACAGGCCTGAAACCGAACACCATGTATGAGTTCTCAGTCATGGTAACAAAAAACAGAAGATCCAGCACATGGAGCATGACTGCACATGCCACCACATATGAAGCAGGTATGTAAACAAAGGCTTCTTTCAAAGTATCTACTTTTGACATTTTATGAAGATCAAAAAGTTGAAATATATGAACACTGTTGTTTCTCAATTATATCTCTATCATATATAAAATAGTTTATCATAAGTTCACAGAAGTTTTATAGTTAATTGATTTCTTATTGCTCTAGAAAAGGAGAAAATGAGTCCCTAATGGATTAAATCATGTGGCTGAAAGATTAATATTTGACTTCCTAAAGGTATTACTTTAGGGAATCTCTAAATAAATCTTCTGTTCAATACACTTAAGTAAAGAACAGAAATCTATCTGTTGAACTTTGCCCAGAACTATGCTTCACCATAGTCATGGTGAGTATTTTTACACCTGAAAGAGATTAGATGTAAAACAAAACTTTGCATTACAGCTGTAGCTTAATGGATATTAATCTTAAATAACCACAGCTAAATATAGGGAGAAGTTTCCAGGTGGTTCTGTGAACTCCTTGGAAATGGAGCAGCAAGATGGAAAACCTTCATGCAAATTTGAAATAGCCTAAAGCAAGAATAACACAATCCCCTGTAAATGTTGTCAATCGCATTTATCATGACTCACAAAAGTAAAGTTTAAAATATTAACAGAGAGCCAGGCTATGGTGGTGCACACCTGTAGTCCCAGCACTTCGGAGGCTCAGGCAGGAGGATCAGTGCAAGTTTGAGACCAGCCTGGGCTACAAAAAGTGAGCTCTAGGCCAGCCTGAATGACATAGTGAGACCCTGTCTCAAAAATACAATAAATAAATAAATGAAAAATTAACAGAAATGCAGGGTATTTGGTAAGGAAATTTCACAGGAATATAACATCTAAAGATTATATGCTTTTTAACTAGGAGAATTATTTTTATGTTACATCATCTTTGTGAGAAAAATTCAAATTAAATAATATGCCACTAAAGCCCTTCTTTGAGTAAAGTGAATTTCTTTTTTAACCAGAAATTGATATGCTGGTGAGATGAAGACTTAGTTCATAGTGCTTGCCTAGCATGTGCAGCCCTAGGGCTGATTACCATCATACACATGCGCGTACAAACACACAAACACACACACATGCACACACACATATATTACAATTTCTGTTCTAATTTTTATCTCAGAGAACTGCCTTTAGATTTCCACTATGAGTATATTTACATTTTTATGGGTTCATCTTTTGATAGAAAGTCTTTCTAGTTATTCTAATTTAATTTTAACATCTAATTTAATTTTAACATCCTCCTTTTCTACTTTCCATTACATACACCAACCATTCCTCTTATTCTACCTTTATATCAAAGCTCATGGTCTCTTAGAGAAAAAAAAATGAGATGCAGTACACGCTATGGAAAACATTAAGGAAACTTCTCTTTCCTTTTGCTTGAAAGGAACAATGGACTAAAATACAAACTAGTGAAAAAGTATAATCTTTGCTTAGTGAAAAGGTAATAATTTTACCTGAAAGCAACTAAATTCATTCATGTTTTCTTTCACAAGCACAAAATGCACATCAACATCTGTCTTGATAAATGCACCCTATTGAGTTCTAATTAACTTCCTCGCCTGTATGGACACCAACAGTGAGGCACATTGCTGACAAAAAAAGATAATTCACTTTAAGAAATGTGTTCAGTAGAAAGGGCAATTGTCAAATCAGATAATGATCTGGTAGGTGTAAATAGCATGTGGATGAACTCCCTTGGTGATGAGGAGAGGCAAGAAGTAATTCACAAGTGTCTGTAGATTTATAACTGTGGGAGAGAGAGCAAAGCCAATGAAATAACTTTAGTTTTGCCTCTAACTCTACAAACACATTAAGACTGTTTGGGAACTGAAATGGTTCCTGACTAAGGCAAAAGCGGCTGGCAAATTCTGGATGCAAAATATTTCCTTGTGTCCCCATGGTGACTATGTTATTTTATTCTGATTAAGGAAAATAAAAATAACAGCCAGAATATCTGAAATAATCAGATGTTAAAAACAGACAGAAACTAAACTTTAGAGACGAGTAGCAAACTAGCTGACTGCGATTTCATGGTGCTGTTTCACGGTGGTTTGATGCTATCTGTTTTCCTTGCTTATGTGTATACTCAAGTCTCCAGAAGCCACATGGACTATAGATGGCTTGAGAAGGGATCACACAAGCTTAACAAAGAGCAAGGTGAAGACCATAAATTTCCTGACAGATATTGCTACCAAGTTCTTGACATATAAGAGATTGTTCTCTGATCAACACAGCAGAGTGCTTCTATAAAGGGAAAGGAAGCAGGTGGGGTGCTGGGCAGTCCAATTAACAAATGCTTATGATTCCCACTGCTGAAATTTTCTAAATCTTGATTATTTCCATGCATGCATGCACTTTGCAAAAATTTCAAATATGCAAGAAATTTCAGAGCCAGAAATATCAGAAAGTAGAGCTTGAGCAGTGGGTCACGTTAATCGTGTATATGGATGGATAATAGCTTTCCTTTTTAATTGTCAGACAGTGAGACAGGTAAAGGAAAGAGAATATAATTTGTAAAGAATAATAATCCAATTGAGAAAAATATATTTTGAAAAAGTCCTAAAGGAACATGCAAGTCCAAAAACAAACTTTGGATAAGTTGAAATCAAAGAAAAGAAACAGGTGTACATTCTGTCTGGAGTTATACATGAAAGGGTGGAGGGCTGGGAGATTGCTCAGTGGCATAAGTACTTGCCTGGCAAGCTCAAGGTCCTGAGTTCAATCCCCAGTACCACACACAAAAAAAAAAGAAAGAAAGGGTGCTTAGCTGTGCCCTCGGTGGATCATCAGGTACCACTGCAAGGACTTCCAGAGGGATGGAAGATCATGTCTGAGATAGCCGATTAGAAGTCAGGATGATGATGTGTTCTCCAGGAACAATGGCAGCACATACCTATAATTTCAGTTACTTGGAATACCAAGTCAAAGGGATAGCAAGTTTCAGGTTAGCCTGGGAAATTTAGCAAAAATAGATGTGTGGGTAGATGGGTGGATGGGAGGGTGGGTGGGTGAATGGGTGGATGGATGGATGGATGGGTGGATGGATGGGTGATGGATGGATGGATGGATGGGTGGATGGATGAATGGGGGATGGATGAATGGGGGATGGATGGATGGATGAATGGATGGGTGGATGGATGGATGGGGGATGGATGGATGAGTAGCTGGATGGGTGGATGGATGGATAGGTAGCAGTTCATTCCCTCCCAATGAGGAGGAGAGAAAGGAAGATGGAAGGAGAGAATTCAGGATGAAAAGGAGGATGGGAGGGAGATTTGGAGGGAAAGAGGGAAAGAAGAAAAGAATCAGGATGGAAGCAGAGTGAAACGGAAGGAAGCAAGAAGGAAAGAATTATGCAATTATGTTTAATAGATGCTTGTGAAAAGCTGTGAATGGATCAGAGTATTCACGAGTAAGCAAGTGAAAGTGAGGCTATAAAAGCATAAATTCTAAGTAAACCACAAACAGTGATCTGACATTTAATGGTTTATACTTAATTCAGAGATAATGTGCATTCAATTAATATTTTGTAGCTTATATTTGCTGATTCATCTTTAATTGAGTAACATTGATTGTGTACATTTGGAACACAGTGTGATGTTTTTAGTAAGTTCAGCCTAAATTGTCTATTATCTCATCTACTTATTGATTATTTGAAGTTAAGATTCTGAAATGTCTTATTTTTGCCAAAATTTTTAGACTACTAAAGCATTATTTGGAGCTGTGATCACCATGCTGTTCAATAGAGCCCTAAACACAAACCTCCAGCCTACTGGCAACTTCATGGACCTTCATAGATGACATCCTTCTCCCTATTTCCCTCTACTTTCAGCCACAGGTTACCATGACCTGCAATGAGCCAGACAGAAGTGTTCTCCATGAGGCACCAGGAATCAATGAAGTTATTATGTCCATATTCTTTTGTAAATATTAGGGAATACATATGATAATCCTACATAACTATCAATGTGAATACCAAAATTTCTATTTAACAACATTCTCATGGATCCTATAAAAAAGGCTTTCTGAAGTACTTGAAGTAGGTTAGGTATATACTGATTTTTTGAGCAATCAACTCTTCAATGTATTATTTTTAATATTAGATGTTGAGGGCCCAGCGGGATGGCTCAGTGGTCTAAAGCGCCTGCTTGGGAAAGCTTGGGCGGCTGAAGGGACCACGGTTCAATCCCCGGCACCACATGCTGCACCAGCCCTGCCCTCGGGGTTGAGCAGGCCATAAAAATGAGTGAATAAACAAAGGTTCTGAAACAAGGAAAAATAAATAAATAAATATTTAAAAAAAAAAAGATGTTGAAAAGTTATTTTTATATGTTAAAAGAGATTATATAAAGCAATCAAGTCATTACCATTTGTCTCTTTTCTAAATAAATATGAATTTCCATTTTATTACAATAGAAAAGCCATTTAAATTAGGTAAAAATTCCTAACTTTCCATTTCTTCAATGACTTTCATCATAACCTAATGTGTATTTTAGCTCCCTATTTATGGGCTAGGACTATCTCCAAAGAGCTCTTTGTATGAGCATAATTCTTCTTAAAGAAAGTGTTGCCTAAAAAAGTAGTATTGCATTTTGTTAATTTGCTATAACAAAACTTCTTTTCTTTCAATAAAGTTTCTGATCTGAGTTTTTATATCATATTTTATTTAATCATGATTGAGTACATCTCATGTAAGTCTTGCCCTTTTCCTTCTTGTGGTACTCCTGTTCCTCTTTTTGCTTGTGTATTTCTTTTTCTCCTTCATGATATCTTTGGCCTCCTTTCTCTATTTGAAAGTTTGAATGCCAAAATGTCAAAATAGGTGTAACCTAGAAAAACCTGGAATCCCAATGACTCTGAAGTTCAGGGAAATGGAAAGTGAATGGAATGCCAGATGGGAATAATTGGTTTCTTCTTTATATGACTTGTATTTGGAACTCAGGTTGAGATGTTAAAAATAAACTACAGATAATGTACAGGTTTTATATTATTGACAAATAGAACAGTCAAGTGATTACTTAGAATAAAGTTGCTACAGACTTAGAAAACAAGTTATGTGTATCTTAGAATACACAGAATTTCTGTTTGGTGCCAACAAGTTTTTTTTAACAATCCACACACACAGCCTAGATATTTTTTCATTCTGCCCATGTTAATCGAGGGATAGCAAAGACTGTAGCTAATTGAAATGGATCATTGTTGACTACTAAGAAGCAAAATTCTCTTTCCAAGAAAAGAGAATAAGAAACCCATCCAGAGGAGGCCTGAAAGATACTGCATTGGTTCCTCTAATTTGCTACCATGAAATGTACTTAAACATTCATCAAGCACAACATGTAGGAGAAGTGTGATTCCCAAGTTGTTTCATGCCAGAGTTTCATTTCATCTTATTCCATGTCAAATTGAAGCTACTCATCCGTTCTTTAGTTCGTATATCTCACTTCTCAATTTTATTTTCATATTTAGAAGATGTTGATATGGTGTCTAGGCTATGTGTTTCACCCTGGGAACTAGCACTTTTCTTGCTTATAGGGAAATAAATCAAGTGACATTTTCATTTCTAAACTACAGGTGTAGCAGAATTCTGTGTCTTGAAGATGTTTGTCATTAAAGTCATCATTCCTACCTCAATCCCTCTCTAGAAGCACCCCTTGGATGCTATTTGCCTTTCATAGAAAGTCATTATATTATATAACTTGTTATTTTCTTATGGAATTCAGGTCCTTGAAATAAATTGCAAATGGCAGAATCACAATGCCTACTTTATGTTAGATTCTCTGCATCAACCTCATGATTCAATGTTCCACCATCATCTGTTTTCTTTCACGAGCAATGACAAGACCCTGTCTCTGTCTCATCTCTCAGCCCCTACCTCAGCGCCCAAGGACTTGACTGTCATTACTCGGGAAGGGAAGCCTCGTGCTGTCATTGTGAGCTGGCAGCCTCCCTTGGAAGCTAATGGGAAAATTACTGGTAAGCACCCAGCTTTCTTTTCTAGCATGACCCTTCCTCTCCCTGGAAATGTCCACATGCTCAGCTCCTTTTGGTGTGTTGTGTCCTATTTTGTCATCTCTGATCCCTTCCTCATCCCCAGAGACCATGGAATTCTTTGGTGGTGCATACAAACACACACATACCCTTTCAATTGAGTTGCTTTGTGAAAAATAATGTACTTTTAATAAGACAGACCTTAGGATTATAGTCCATGGAGAAGTAAGATCAATTTCCTGTGAGATGCCTCTAAGGAAAATGGCAAAATGAAGCTGATTATTTGTCATTTATAAAATATAAAAGCTACCTAATAAGCACATATGTTTTGTATATTCCATAAGAAGGAAAATTTTCTGGAGGTTTTTAATTTCTTGCTTAGCTTCTAGCTTCTTAGTTAAATCACAAGGTTCAGAAAATGCTTAATACTGACTGATGGAAATTGAACATAATGAATATTTCACAGTGACAGATTTTATTTTGCCAAATATTGCTGATAACATCAACGCCTAATTAAAGCCTCCATTAGAAGCCTGTAATGCTAATTTAGTATGAAAAATATAATGGAGTTCTATCAGAGATTTTGCATTTAAATGATCACTTTAGGCTTTTAATAGATGTCTCCATAGCATATAATTATTATGAAAAATATTGTATAACTCAAAATGTGCACATTATGGTCTAATTAACTTGAACCACTGGGTTAGGAACATCTAAGAGTCACTCCTGCTTCTTCTTTTGCTGCATTTGAGAGGCGATCACAGTTCTGTAGATTATCAGAGCGACACAGTCATACAGAGATGAGCACAGAGAGAGCCATTTCTGAGGGCACACTCACCACGTGAATTCTATTCCCAATTTTGTCAAATTAATAGACAGTGTGAAAATTCCAAATGTGACTGAAATGTAAATGGAAGATTTGTTTTCTCTAAGAAATTACTCTCAGTGCAACAGCAAAGAGAATTTTCATAGGAGCTGAAAACTCTGGGAAAAGAAGACATAAAATCTCCCTCAAATTTTGTATGTTCAGTTGTCACTGTGCCAGGCCTTTAAAACTGAACCTGGCTCATTCTAATTTACTTTTATTTCTCCTCTCCAAGTTATGATCTATTTTCATTGGTTCCATTTCAGTACCTTTGTAGCTTTTGATATATTTTTCTGTTATGTCATCATAAAAGTTATTTGTAAGCACATGATAAATCAATAGATAATAAGTTTAAGAAAAAATAGAATAAAATGTTCAAAGTGAAAACAAGTGCTCATGAAAAACATATACATAAGTATGGTGGTGAAGGATAAAGCAGGTCACATTCTGCATTCAAGTTCTCTACTTTTCTTTAAATAAATACCTTCAAATAATCAACATAAAGTATAGAACTTGGGGGCAGGGGAGATAGCTCCATGGCACAAGTACCTGCATGGCAAGTGCAAGGGTCGTGAGTTCGAACCCCAGTCCCACCAAAAAAAAAAAAATGTATAGAATGTGTTCTCAACTCTAAAAGGAAGCTTAATTTTGTTTTTCAGAGAAAAATTGGCCCATACAAGGAAATATAAATTAATCTAAGTAATATATATCTATGTGCCAAAATTTCACTGCTTGTATCAGAAATGTCCACATGCTTTAGAGTTGTTTATTCAGTAGGTTTGGCAGGGTGCAGGTGTGCCTGCAGAGGGTGTGCTTCCTAGGTGCACCATTTGTGTTTGTTTTCCTGGTGACTGCAAGTGGGTAGCCACAGAGAATGGGAGTTAATAGTGCAAGCTCCTGGGGTGGGCAGCAGCCATTGAGTTTTCCTGAATCTGCTTCCTTACCTTCAAACTCAAGATGAAAATAGTATGTCCCTCATAGAATTGTTATATTAGGGAAATGCCGGAAACAATCCCTGATGTCCAGGTAGTTCCGGAAGCAAATCTGCTATTATTCCAATTAGAGATCCATTCCAGGCCGTCATGGTGGTGCACACCTGTAATCCCAGCATTTGGGAGGCTGGAGCAGGGGAATCAGTGCGAGTTTGAGACTAGCCTGGGCTAAAACAGTGAACTCAAGGCCAGCATGAACTGCATAATGAGACCCTGTCTCAAAAAGACAAAAAAGAAAGAAAAAAAAAAAAAAAGATAAGAAAAACAAATCCATTCCAGAAAGAGGTTTCACTAACATGCTTTGTGTAGAACACCAATTTGTAAATGTAAGTACTTCACGATTATATTTTTAGAAAAAAGAACCTAAAGGAAAATTTCAGATAATTCTAGCTTCTCACTTCTATGATCATAAACTAACAATTTAAGAATTGGGTTTCATATTTTCAGAAGGAATCTGTTCAAAATATATTAAGTATTTATTATAAGCTTAACATCCTACTAGGCATTTTAATACTGTATAGTACATGATCACGTATTCATATTGTTTCTCTTTTGATTGATTGATTGATTGATTGATTTGGCACTGGGTCTTGCTACACAGCTGAGGCTCATGGTGATCCTCCTGACTCAGCCTCCCTAGTACTGGGATTACAGGCGTGTGCCACCCCGCGCAGTTCCAGGCTGGCATGGCATTTGCTACCATGGAGCAACCCAGGTCCTTATGTTTGCCATCCAGGCACTTAGACCACTGAGCTATCATCTCACTCCTTTATTATTTCACTATCACATACAATGGTGTTTTCTGAAGTAAATACTTCATGCCAAATAAGTTAAATAAGAGATAGCAGAAGACCAGGCAGATAGCTCAGTGATCTAAGTGCCTGCCTGGCAAGGGCTAGGACCTAAGTTCAGGACCTGGTACTTGCTAGCCTTGCTAGCCCACTGCCTTGCTAGCCCACTGCAGGCACGCTACGCTTTGGCTCTGCTCTGGGTGTGTCTTGCTGACCACCAAAGTAGAGCTTGGTGGTGCATGCCTGTAACCTCAGCACTGGGGAGGCTGAGGTAGGAGGAATGTAGTGACTCGGAGCAGTGTAATGAGACCATGCATCATAAATAAATAAATAAATAAATAGATTTTAAAAAGGTAGCAGAACAAATTAAAACGTGAGAACACTGTTGCACTATGTTTTGCTTCAATTTTATTAGTTCTCTTTTGAACTAAATTGGTCAATTGGTGAATCTGTACTGAGTTTTAAAGCAATTCATTTAAATAGGAGCTGAGAATATTTCTTCTATGAAAAGCTTCCAATGTGATTTCAATGTACAACCAGAATTATGAAACATCAATCCAAAACAAATGCAGTCTCAACACTGTTCAAGTTAGGGACTAACTTAGAAATAGGAGTTAGGTAGTTCAGAGATTATTTAACTAGAGTGTGCTTTTGAGGATAAGGCTTCGTTTTTTATTGTGTCATTTTTTATTTGACACCAATTCTTCTCCCTTCGAATTCTCTCCTTTCTTGACTTTTATTAAATGAGCAAGCCACTTGCCCTCCTCACTGCCAGTTGCACAGAAACACTTTCTCAAGAGTTGCTTCTCAGAAGCTCTTTTGTTCTTCCTCTGCAAAAGTGTCTCTGCTAGAGTTCTTGATGCAGACAGTGCTCACTTAGAACTATGTAATCTGTATCTCTATGCAAAAAGAAAAAAGATTTAAATGCACATGTCCAACTTCATCTTACACACCTTCGTGAGCCTGTCATTAATATATTTTTGTCTTCCTCAATTGCCCCTCTTTTATCTTATTTTTCTTTACATTGCCCATCACCACTTGCCAAAGCATGTATTACTATGTCCTATAATAGGTGGAAGACTGAGATTATGGGCCCAACACTGAAAATATAAATAAATAAGTAAATTTCTTACTCCCATTTTTGAAAAGCCTCCACTAACTATCTAGTTGAGAGGTTGACAATCCAACCATTTTGCCTACTTCCTCATCACTTTTCCAAATGTACAGGGAAAATCTAAACTTTTTAGTGAAGATTTATTATGGTCATTTCTTTCTAGATTAAAAGCCTTCAGACTTGAGCTTGTGAGCAAGGCATGTGACATAGCTTGGTCTTCCCAGTCCTTATCACTCCACCTGAGCTTTGGAAGGGAGTCTGTGTAGAACTGGAAGAGCAACACAAAGGACAGAGAAGAGGAGAGGAGGGAATGAATATATTTTCTCATTTCACTTCTGGAATTACTGCTGTTTGTATAAATGTAGTCAGAATGATTAATGTTACATTTTACACGGACGATTCAAATATGCAGGCTCCTTGCTCAGCTAACAATCTCAGATTTTACAAACTGTGATAAAACATAGTACCTCATTATTTGGCCAGCTTTGGTGAGAAAGAGACAAAAACAAGGGGAAAAATATGAAAGATACAATGTGGTGAAAGATAGACTCACACACAGAGAAAACAATATATAGGCACGTAAAGGTCATGAGAAGCCAGTGATTGTGTTTAACATAATTTACAGAAATCTATAAGGTAAGATGTTAATTATACCAAAGCAACACATACTTTTAGAAACACTGTCCGTGCTAATACATAATTTCTTCTGTCCTTTTTCTTACTGTAGCATCTTTTACTTTATATTTTGTTTAGCTATTAAGTTTTCCATATAAAAAGAAGCCTGATGCATTTAAGCTGAAAAGTAAGCTCTGACTGACATCACTTAACATGGTGCTCTCAAAGAGCATTTGTTTTCCTACAAATGACCCAAATGACTCACATTTCTATTTCATGGTTTTTAATTTTTTTTTCTTTTGACTATTCATCTGATTGCCAATCTGTATATATGATAATTGCCTTTTAAAGGATTTAGATTTATAAATAAATTACCCTGCAAAAAAAAGGTATCAATGATGGATTCAGTGTCTTCCAAATGCACCAGTGAAAGCAAATACTTTTATTTGAAAAATGGATGAAATTAAGAATAAGTGTAGCTCACCTGGGATGGGAACATCATTTTCCAAAAATTGAGCTTTAGCTACACTTACAACAGCCCATTAAAACTTCAACAATTTCATTAGCTACAACAAATGCAGAATTTGTGTGCTTACAGGCTGTACAATTTCATTTAAATATGGGAATTTTAATACCTACTATATGAAAAGTCTTACTACATTTTGTCAAGGACTAAAAAAGTAATAAAAGATATGATTACTGAACCAAGGGCAGGTTATTAGCCTTTTGAAGAGATAAAGCATACATGTAATAAGAACTAAAAATATAAATAATAAAATTACTATTAGCAAGCCCTTTGCAATACATATGGTTCTTTACAGATAAGAATGGACATCGTCCCAGACCAAAGAAGATGAGGATAGTTCATTGATGTTGCTGATAGGGAATGAGGTTCAGCTGTACATGAGTCAGAAAACAACCTCTCTATCCATACATACAGGATAAAGTGTCTCCATCCCTATTGCATTTTAGTCTTCCAACTTTTATTCATTAAAAGAGTCAAGTAACATTTTTAAGTTTATAGTATTTGTTATATGATCAACTCTTTTACAGTTTTTAAGCTCTCAACATCTTCAGACCTTTTTATTTGTAACCTTGACATTGGAATAAATGCCAAGATATATATATATATATATATATATATATATATATATATATATATATAAAATCTCACATTATCCACTAAAGCAGTCATTCCTAACCTTGATCGGTCATGCAAATCATGTAAAGATATCTACTTATGTATGAGAAAATATGTCCACAGATTTAGTAACTTATAACAACATAGTGCCTGCCAAGTAGGTCAGAGGATTAGAGCACCTGATCCCCAGGCCTGCTGTGCTGGCTGTGCCTCTGAGGCATGCTGGGAAGGCAACTGAGACTGGGCATGGTAGCCAGTGCCTGTAATGTCAGCTCTTGGGAGGATGTAAGCAGGCAGATCACTATACATCTGATCTAGTAGTGGGACCCTGAACACCCTATAGACCCTTCCTTAAAAATACATTTAAAAAGAAGGACAACATATCTTTGTTGTCTCAGCTTCTGTTGTCTGGAATGAGAGCATAATTTAAATACTTGGCTGTAGGATTTCTGACAAGGCTGCGAATCAAGGTGTTAGTCTGTTAAAAGTTCAATCTCTGATTTTACTGGGGAAATACTTGCTTCTAATTGCAAGTGGTTCTCAACAGGTTTCACTTTTTTGCTGCTTCATCAAAACCCACTGGTACTTCCTGCCACATGATCGCTGATTATTTAACTAAATTATGCTCTCATTCCAGACAACAGAAACTGAGACAACAAATATGTTGTCTTCTTTTTTGTTTTGTTTTTTTGTTTTGTTTGTTTGTTTTTTGTTTTGTTTTGTTTTTTGTTTTTGTATTCTTAGGGAAAGGTCTACTGTGTTTAAGGTCCCACACTAGATTGGACTCATAGTGATCTGCCTGTTGACAGCCTCCCAAGAGCTGAGATTACAGGCAAGTGCCACCATTCCCCATCTCAGTTGCTTCTCTGTTTGGCAGCTTGCATTATCAAAGGAGAGAATTAATTGAGTCTGTTATCAAAACAGAAATCAGAGTATTACATAATTATAGAAAACACAGCCATCCTTTTAGAAGCCAGTCTTACAATTCATTTAAGACCAGACAGAAAGGATTACATAAAGGTGTACAATCAGGGAGTGCAGTAATGGGGAGCCATCAAAGAATGTTGACCCAGGTATAAAATCAATGAGATCTGCCTTAATATATATGTTCAATGACTTGTATTCATTCCTACAGTAACTCTTAAGATTAAACAGCTTTGGGAAACAACAGGAAAAGTTAAAGCCAATGCAAATCAGTTTTAGCATCGGTCAGATTTTAGGAGAAATGGGCTTCTGTGTGCTGGCTTGAGTGTTTATCATGCTACCTAATGCTGAAGAACCTTTGAGGGTTGATGTCAAAATGTGGGGACGCTGCATGATTACTTCAGAAGGGAAACGAAATCTGAATAAATAACTTTGACATGGAATCAAGACAAAAATCTATGTATAAAGTTTCCAGCCCAGATGGTGTAAAGAAGGACTCAGAATGAAGGGCGATTCATGGAAGACAATTGTTTGTAAGGAAGTGACTTACAAATAGTGATTCAATGTCTAAGAAAAAAAATCTGCTGACTTCTGTGGCCTATGTAATACAGGCATCACTGCAGAATTCTGGCTGAAATGGAGATAGTAGCAAAAGACGTTATAATGAGCCATGTACAATTGTATCTAGGATTATAGCATAAGAATTATTAATTAATATCTTTAAATAAAAGCTAGATCACTAAGTAAATGAAAAGTAGTATTTGTTTATTTGCCTCACTAGTTGGAAAAGTGGAAATAGTATTGGCCTTTGCTGTCACAGTAGAGAATGTCATTCCAGCCGTTTTACCAGGTAGCTGGAGTCACTCTCAGCCTGATCCTAACAACACTGCCCCTGCTAACCTCACAGAGTTATGACAATAATAAAATATGATCATTTATTTGTATAACTCTTTAAACATGTACGACATTTTATAGTTTCCAGTGAGTTACTTAAGCACAAGCCAAAATAAATATTACTTATTTTCCTTATTGGAAGGAAGTGAATTATACAGACTTTTTATCACTGTTTTATATTTTTCATCATGCATCTACATACATAAACAATAATAATGATTTATTGGTAGCAGAAAGCATGCATTTTTGAATGTGGTATACATTTTTATTTTTAATGGCCTGTTTTATTTTCTCATTCTACATATTGAAGCAATTATTTATCTAAAGCTTGCAATATGAGTAAAAACTATTACTTGCAAAGCTGAACACTATAGGTTGTGGGCAGATAATAATCATTGCAAATTGTATTTGGGAAACATAAGTGTTTAGAAGCAGAGCAAGTGTACTCAGTATATTAAATAAAGATGCATTTGTCTATTTATGCAGCTTACATCTTATTTTATACCTTGGATAAGAACATACCCATTGATGACTGGATTATAGAAACAATCAGTGGTGATCGGCTTACTCACCAAATTATGGATCTCAACCTTGACACAATGTATTATTTTCGAATACAAGCAAGAAATGCGAAAGGAGTTGGACCCCTCTCTGATCCCATCCTCTTCAGGACTCTAAAAGGTTTGAATTCATTTCCTATCATGTAGGCCTTCCTTTTTGGTGGGAAAAAGTATTATGAAACAGTTCTGCAGTCTGCATTAGAAGCTGCCCTAAACCATTTCTGTTTGCCATAGGGTTGCAATAGATATTCAAAGCAAACTAAAATGTATGTTATACTCAAAGCCAACATGTCAAAAGAAAGATCTATTGTGTTATCTCATTTTCTGCTATTACAACAAGGTAAACATATTTAATTTGACTTTTAAATTTATAATCCTTTTTGAATTTTATATTGATTTCATGTATACTGGTTCTTTTCAAAATATAATAAAACTTTTCAGCAATTTTATATGAGAGAATAAAAATTTAAATGCATATGTAAATTGCATACTATTACCGATTTGAAATATTTTTTCAGAAACTAACATCTTTGTATATTGAGGGAAATTTTCACATGGAAAAAGAAAAAAATTATATATATATATATATATATATATATATATATATATATATATATATTTAAAGAACAGAGTAAAAATAATGAAGAAAAGTCTTGCAATATCATCCCTGGGGGTGGGGGAAACTCCACATGCATGTGAGAATATACACAGCTACTTAATTTAAAGGCAGTTTTATAAGCATACAGAAAAGACCAAGGCTCAGGAATAGTGGTTATATCAAAATATTTTTCATGTAGGCCCTTATTCTTTTGAGCACAGCATTAATTTTCTGGAAGATGAATAGCTTCAAGAGTCCATATTATTTAAAATGGAAAACAATTTACATGTTCTGATATATGATAATATTTAAAGGTGAACATTTATGACATGATGTACAATATTTTAAAGAAGAATAGCAGCATGGCTCTTAAGCTTGTGACCACATTCCTTCTACAATCCTGAAGAACACATGGTAATACATTGTGGCAAACAAGTATGATATTACAAGTCTATGAATGATTGGCATTCCTAAGCATTTGTTTTATATGGTAAGAAAGAGTCTTAGAACAACTGTAAAGTCCGGTTCTTAATTCTCTAGGAAGGAACTAGTGGACTTTTGAAATTCCATGAATCAGCCATTCAAAAACTGAGTTTTGGAAATAGTTAATATGAAGCTATGCCAAAGCTACACAAACGGGCATTCATTATAAGTCTACATTACACTATGGAATGACTGAGGCAAAGCTGTAAAAAGGATGTGGGAAAAATGAGCTGATCTCTGTACAGCTTTTGAAGACTCCATGGATAAATCAAATAAAATTATTTTATTTCAAACAAGCAATCAAAAAACACTTGTCTTTTTCATCTTGTGGAACAATAACTAGGTAACATTTCACAAATACTGTATATCGTTTTTCATTCTTAATTTTAAAGATTATTAAAAATATAAACAATGCAGAATTTCAAAGCAAAATTGTATATATCTATATCTATATAGATACAGATATGCTTGTTGCAGGGTTTCCCTACACAACTCAGATTC
The DNA here is from genome assembly GCA_004027025.1 of Myocastor coypus. Lineage (NCBI taxonomy): Eukaryota > Metazoa > Chordata > Mammalia > Rodentia > Myocastoridae > Myocastor > Myocastor coypus. Next base: position 34,721 of record PVJA010013082.1, read on the forward strand.
ATGATGATCCTCCTGATTTTAGCTTCCTCAGTGCTGGGATGCAGGCATGCACCACTCTGCCCAGATTCTGGCAGGCTCATCCTGCCCTGGGGGTGGGGATGGTATGGCATGCGGTGCCAGGGATCAGGGATCACACCCCAGACCCTGCACTTGCCTAAGTTTGCCTAAGCAGATGCTTTAGTCTGATAAGTTATCTAACCTTCCCCAATGAAGTGATATTAAAGAAATTAAAATTGGTTATTATAGATCATATTTCTTCCTTCAAAGTGGTTCTCAGATTACCAGACATAGACATATAAGATTTATCAAAAAATATAAACACTAAACGTTCTTCCAATGATTAATAGAAACTAGTAGTACAATTATTTTATAAGATTGCAAAGTCCAACCCTCATTCATGATAAAAACCCTACCAAAAATAAGAATAGATGACCTTTACCTCAACCTGTCAAGAGCCATTTATGACAAACCAACAGCCAACGTCATACTAAATGGACAAAAATGGAAAGCTTTCACTTGAAAAACAGTATGATACCAGGATGTCTATTGTCATTACTCCTATTATAAGTTCTGGAAATATAAGCCAGAACCATCATAAAACAAAGAAAAACAAAAAGAATAAGGATAAGAAAGGAAAAAGTAAATTTAACTTTTTCTTAGTTGACATGATACTCTACGTAGAAAACCCTCAAAAGTCTACCAAAAGACTTTTAGTTATAATAATCAAATCCAGAAGCATAGCAGGATACAAAGTCAGCCCTCAAAAATCAATAGCATTCCTATACACAAATAACAAAAGTACTGAAAGAAATTAGGCAAACCACATCCTATACAATAGCACCTATAAAATAGTATACTATCATAAGAAGTAAAAGGTCTATATATTGAAAATTACAGTCCTCTAACATAAGAGATTGAAAAGGATTTCAGAAAATGGAAATATATTCCTTGTTCATGAATAAGAAGAGCCAATGTTGTGAAAATGGCCATCCTCCTAAAAGGGTTACAGATTTATTGCAGTTGTGAGCAATATATCATTGTTATACCAATGTAGAAAAAGCATTCCTAAAATTTACCTGAAACCAGAAGAGACCTAGAATAGCAAATAAAATGCTGGGCAATAAAGGCATGGCTAGAGACATCATGAGCCCTGATCTGAAATTATACCACAAAGCCACTGTGATAAAATCAGCATGGTAGGACCAGCCAGATTGCACAATGGATTAAAATGCCACTTAGGCAGACTCAGGGACTGGATTTGATCCAGGTGCCATGCTGGCACTGCCCTGAGGGCATGCTGAAACAGCAAATGAGACTAGGCCTGGTTGGGAGGCTGAAAACTGGAGGATTACTATTAGTCCGATCTGTGTAGTGAGACCCTGTACACCCTGTAATAAATACAGAAAGAAAGAAAGAGAGAGAGAGACAGAGAGAGAGAGACAGAAAGAGAGAAATCAGCATGGCACTGGCAAAATCAGACCTGAGATCAGTGGTACAGAGTAGAAGGTGCAGACACACATTTGTCATAGATAAATCTTGGAAACAATTCCCATAAACTAAGCAACACATAAAGAAGTGGCATTTTTACACAATGGAGCATTACTCAGCTATAAAAAAGATAAATTTCAGGCTTTGATAGGTAAATTTTTCAACTAGAGACTGTATTGGTAAGAGAAATAAATCAGACCTGCACGTGCAACCATTGCATTATCTCACTAGCATGAAAACCTGAGAGTAAATAAGGTCTAAAAAGTATAATAGATACTGTGAAAAAGGACGAATCTGTGCAATGGAAGGGAAAGACTGGGATGAGGAAAAGGACAAAAGATAGAAGGGAAACAGATATATTTATGTATATTAGACTAGTTTACATAATTATACTGCAGATTTCTGCTGGTTTATTGAAAGAAGCAGTTAATGCTTAAATTTAATTTTTAATTTTTAATTTCTTATATCATTTTAAACCCATTTTGCATGTGTATATTTGGTAACCTAAGTAACTCACTTGAAGATAACTATGCAATATAACAACCATTGTCCAATTCCTATCATTTTGTTTAATGAAAGTTTGTATCATGTCTACTTTAAAAAAATGTTTTGTGTTCTTTAATTTAAAATAAAAAGGAAGTAGCAGACGCAATTACAAACACACTGTAGAGGATCCAAACATGTTCACTGGAAGAAAGAGCTTCTTTCATAAAGGGTGCTTGCAAACTGGCTTTCCACATGTGAAGACTAAACTAGACCCATGTCTATCACTATGCACTAAAGTCAAAATGGATCAAAGCTCTAAATATTAAAACAGAAGCACTAACTATACTAGGAAATAAAGTAAGTGCACATCTTGAAGGCATGGCATAAGCAGAGAATTCTTGAACAGAAACAAGACTGCTTAGGAAGTATTTCAAACAACAACTAAGATCTCATCTTATTAAACAGATTTTCCACATCAAAATAAATCACCAACGGAGGGAGAAGAAAACCCACAAACGGACATATAACCGTATTTGTACTTTGGAAAAGTAATAAATTCATGCTATGCTCACAATATATGCCCCCCAAAAGACCACAGAGAGAGCTTAAGGTGGTCTAATCCAGCGATAAGGAACGTATAGAGCTTTCAGTGGTAGCAAACAGACAAGTGCAGCTTGCAAGCCCTAAATCCACAACCACTAACGCAGGTGTCCAAGCATACAGAAGGGCAAAGCAATGATACAGTTGGCTAAGAGCGCTACAGATAATTTTGTGAGCCCAACATTTCACTTGGTATTGGTAACCTTACCTGATCTACAAATGGTTTTCAAACTAACCAGAAGTCAGTACAACTTCTGGCTTGTTTTATGACATCCGAGCCTAAAAACTTATTTCTAATAACCTAATTTGATATTTAGTTATGTCTCGCGCTAATAGCTCCAGTCTTCATGCAAACAGTGTTCATAGGATAACTTTCTGATGTCTTATATGTATTTTAAATTACTCAAAATATTTATGTTGTATATACTCATCTATAATTGCCTTTGTGCATGCACACATCTTGCATGTCATTTTCAATAACAAATATGTTAAATTAGTCACAAGAAGAAATAAATATATATATATATATATATATATATATATATATATATATATATATATATACCAAGGATATAAAAGTCATAATTTTGCTTTCTGATTAAAGCTTGTAAGTTCCCAAAGCTCATTCAAAACATCAGGTCTCTGTTCACCAGAATGTAACTTTGTTTTATAATGAGAAAATCTTAGTTGTTTCACCAAAGCTGAAGAAACTCCCAGTAGTCTACTGGGTAATAGGCAAGTGTTTCATTGCAAATTATGCCCTAGGCAGAAGTCCATAAACCTCATTCCTTTACATGTTTCTCCAACAAAAACAGAAAAAAAAATTTTCTATTTGAGATTACTGTTTTATCTTTTTTGTGTATAACCAGCCAGAAAGGTTTAGGAAACTCAATTAGTAATCACTGCATAATTAAAAGAGCATTTGCAATTAGAGAGAGATTATACTACTATATACTTACGCATAGGCGTATGTGTGATGCGTCAAATTCTTTCTACAAATCTGTATTCTCTGGTCACAAAGGACTGTAATATTTATGTACTTCTCCACATCCTTCCCAGGCCGCCTTTAGGGTATCCGTCTAGACTTTAGCATACGCTGAAAGGTATCTGTTCATCTGTCTTTAGGTCCTTTCTCTCCAGTAAACAGTTTAGCTCCATGTTGGCCAAATGCACAAGGGGGCACTTTCTATACACAGAGGAGCAGAAACTTCAGTTGTCAATGTTCGACACAGTATCACTGGTCCTTTGAGCAACCTTTGTGCATATTTTGAAACATCTCTCTCCTAAAGCTTAGAAATGTATCACACTGAAAGCTTTATACAAGAATGGTAAAAAAAAATTTAACATTCAGGTTAATATGTGACAAAGTAAATAATTTTCTTGATATTGACACAAATTACAACTTTGAAGCCATTATTCTTTTTTAAATAAAAGTTAAGTATTGAAATCCATTTGATCTGTTTTAAAAAGTGCTCATCAAGAGATAATGTTTTGAGATAACAAATTTTTTTAGTTAATTCCAATCTAGCTCTGCTAGGAAAAAAAACAAATATGTTACATGTGTCACTTGCTAGAAAGCATCCTAGACTACTCAATGCATGCAATGTCATTAACAACAAAGTAAAATGCAGAGAATGAAGAAAAGATGTGGTTAGCTAACTTTTCTCCAGCCCTTCTGTAGTCAGTCTAAACAGTTCTCTCTTGAATGAGGTGCTGATTAGCACGATTTCAGGGTTTTGCCATACCATTTGTGACATTTATACACTTCTGATATTGTATGACTACTAATATCCTGAAATATTTTTTTCCTTGTTGGAGACCTGATATGGTGCTTCTGACAAAATAATGCTCTTCCTCAAGGGTTACTTTATGATATACAGTCATAAACCTGTTTGACATAGGCCATACATAATGCAACTCACTATTAAAAGTCTTTATATCAATTACCAGATATCAATGTGCAAAATCAGTTAAAAATATAAGAAATTTAAAAAGAAAACAAATGTTCTTTCCAATAACTAGCAGAAACACTAATCTGAAAATAACACTATGCAATACAACAAACCCTGTCAAATTCCTATTATTTTGGTATGCGAAATTCTGTAACATTTCTAAATTTGTACCATTTTTGTATTCTTTTTAAATAACAAAACTGCTACACCTAAATTTCAAACAATAAAATAAATCTCAAAAATAAATAAATAAATAAAAGCCCTTGTAATGCAGCTGCCTACTAAAAGCCCTTCTCATCTGCAAACTTTTAATCCTATAAAAGTATAGTTAAATCCTTACTCTTTAATGGGAAGTGGAAACAAAGCATCATAAGAAAATTGTACTATAGTGATTAAACTATGAAAGATGAGAAGGAATGGTGAAATTTTTTTTTTTTTTTTTTTTTTTTTTTGTCTTTTTGAGACAGGGTCTCACTACACAGTTGAGGCTGGCCTTGAGCTGACTTTTGTAGCCCAGGCTGGTCTCGAACTTGCACCTATCCTCCTGCCTCAGTCTTCTGAGTGCTGGGATTACAGGCGTGCACCACCACACCTGGCTTAGGAATGGTGAATTTGAAGACTAGTTAAATTCTGTGAGGACACAAAGACATGCATAAGGCTCATTTACAGTGTGCAGAGAGTACATCATCCCAAGGTGGCATCAAGAGAAATAGGCTTGCACATCTACTGTGTAGTCTGGTCCTGTAAAGAGCAAGTCTGAACTGTATACCAAAAAGTAGATTTTGTAGAGCATTCTTCCACAGTAACAACAATAACAATAATGATGATGACAGCGATGGTGAGAATGGTGATGCTGAGGGGGAGGATGCAGGCAGCTTTGGGAAGATGCATTTATGACACTGCTGATCATGTGTACTTACACCCAGTCTCAGAGTTGGATAGACTAAATGTGCACAGTGTTTTCCTTGTTAATCATGTTCTAATAATATATTTTTCAAGATGTAATGTTTAAACTATTTTAGCTCAATAAAATTCTTTACCATTTTTCCAAAAATTAATTCAGAATGCAAAGCACACTAAAATAACTGATATATATATATATATATATATATATATATATATATATATATATATAAAATTCCTAACATGCATTGTATATTATTTTCAAGTGAGGAAAGTTATAATTTATCTTTGGTTGAGAAATCTATTTTATGATGTAAAATGCATAAATCCTACTCATTGAAAGGGGATTTTTATTAACAGCATGATTCAGTATTTAGATTCTGCACCTTTTTACTAAGCAGTAACTTGTGCTTCACTTAGAAAGGAGAGTCCATCATCTGTAGGGAATTTAAATGATTTTGCAAACTACAACGTTAACACAGATTTGTGATGAGACATAATGGATGGTGTGTGGGTTACTAGGTGTAACAAGAGAATGGATTGTACATAGGTTGTTGCCTGTGTCATTTTTCTTTACTTACTTTAACGGAGACATATGCAAGAAGCAAATCTACACGTTTACCTTACCTACCCAGCAAGTTCGTGTGCAATGAAAGGAGTTGAGTAAGCCAAGGATGCTCAAATTTCAAGACAAGTATCAATGAAATAATCCTAACTACTGGAGGTTTGCAAACATCTGCACTGGCCAAAACTCCATATCACAATTTTTAGAAATGCAAAAATACTAAAAAATCTGTTCTATTTTAAGTTTCATTTGTTAATAATAAATAAGCTATTCAGATTTTTAAGTCTTAGAGATTTTTAACATTTAAAATGTGATTTTTAGATACATTATTCATAATTTATCTAGAGTTATGAACAACTTAATAGTTATCTTCATAAGATCTAAGGATTTCTCAAACCATTTATATTATTCCATATTTATAATATGGAATAGTTTAGCTCTGTCCATTGATGATTTGGCTAAGTTCTTCTGTTCAAAACAATCATATACAAGAAATAGCTCCCCAAACTCAAAATGTACATGGGTGATAATTACTCTGTTGCTTCATGAATTCTTTTTTTACTGTCTAGTATTAATCAAACTTATATGATAATCATTCTGAGTTTATTTTGGTTTGAGAAATAATAAGGTACTTTGGAATGAATATAGACAGCAAAAACATTATTTTTAATATTTTTCCTCTGAGTACTCACTATAAATGATCACATATAACTTTTGATGTTTATAAATCTTGTTCCAGGGGAGCATTTCCCTTAATATGAAAACCTGGTCACAACGCAATTGATTTGATTTGTCAGCTTTATTTATTTATTTATTTATTTATTTATTTATTTATTATGAATTGTCAAAATCTAATCGTTTTTCTTTCCCCCCACAGTGGAACACCCTGACAAAATGGCTAACGATCAAGGTATGGTGACTCAATCTGTCATTTTTTCCTTCTTGGATCTGTCCTATCTGCTGGCAATCCCAGTCATTACTTTGTATTCCTCCTTTTACCTGGGCCATACACCTGACCAGGCAGACACTGTGTGATGATTAATCTTGTTAATGAAGTTCTGCTTGGCTGAGGCTTTGGCTCTGATAGGGAAGATGTAAATTTTCTTGAGAGGAAGTTGTTTTGTCTCTATTGTGAAGGATCAATTAAAATGTCAAGCTTCTTTGTATGAAATAAATTTTTAGTCTCTGCACTTTTGAATAATTCACATTAAGTATAATTAAGCTCAGCATAATTTTCAAGCTGCTCTTGCACCCTTTCATGAGCTATGGATTAAAGTTCTGCCGCGCTCTGTAAATCATGTGTGCTTTTCCCCAGCAATGAGTCTCTTTGAGCAAATAAAAACAAAGTTAGGTCAATTTTTTAGGGCATGATAATTGCTCATTTTGAGGTGAGAAGCCTTTTATTCCTTGAATAAGCTGCTGGTCTAGTTCGGAATATTTTGTCTTTTTTCTGCTCTTGGTAAAAGCTGATTTGTACAGAGAAGTGAGGAAGGTTTTACACAAAGAAAATTGGAGATAAGTGTTTTCCTTCCACCAGAGGTAGTTAACAATCTGTGATTAGCCTGATTTGTAGACTGATAAGTCAGGACACCATTATCTTTAGAGATAATTAATAGAGTGCTAGGAAGAAAGAGAAGAGGTTATGAATTACATCTTTTTCGGATTTTGTATTTTTCTTAAGGAGAGTTTGGAAATTCTAGTAACTGGTTGTCCTGCATTTGCTGTTTCAAAAGATTTCGTTTGTCTCCTTCCTTGGACATTTTTCTTCTGTCAACAGAAGTATCTCGCAAGTACTATGTCTTATAAGGCACAACACTGTGAGATGAGAGAAAAGCATTTATTTTAATAAGATTATATTTTTAACTTTTACAAGTGTTGAACACCTAAGTGTTGATTCTCACTAAAGCAGAAGGCCATTTCATGAGTAATATGTTCTTCAATAATCCTGTGTTCAGATATTTGTCTAGATCCTTGTGCTATACCTCAATTTAATAGAATATGGCCATAATTTCCCATGTGGAATAATAGAAATGACACCCTCTTGGAAACTACTATCCTTTAAGACTTCATTAGCCCAGGTCCTCTGCCTTACCTTCCAGTAGATATTTTCCCATAATATCAGCATCTACTAAAGTAGTAATATTCGTTGTAGAAAAGCTGATGAGTGATTATCTTAATTCTCATCTAGCATATATTTACTTAGGCAAATTAAATATTAGTACTGGTAAATGCAAACCTAGAAAAACTAATTAATATCTTCTAATTAACGAATAAATAATTAGAAGCAATTTTAGACTTTCAATTATAAAAAATTAAAAGAATCTCAAGTAACCTCACAGAAATGAATCTGGAACATCTATAACCACTACCTTCTGAAAATGTATTTGGAAAAATTAAATAGTGAAAATGAAATAAAAAATATAAAGAGCAACTGAACTGTTAAAATTTTATATTAGCCATATAGGTGATAAGATGTCAAAAATTATTAATTCATGGAATTTTAATAGTTTGTGAATACCTTATAATTATTTTATTTTTACTAAAATATTACTAGTAGTAGTAGTAGTAGTAGTAGTAGTAGTAGTAGTAGTAGTTGGTGCTAGAGATTCCATTTGCATATCCATGCTTTCATTCTCCCTCCTGAGCAACCCCCCAGTCACTTTTTAAGCATTATTTTAAAAAAGTAAATATATATTTGTAACTGGATATTTTATAAAAGACAAATGGATAACTTTTTTCGCCTTCCTTTTGACCTCAGCCCCAAGTTTCTTACTCAAATTCTCACATTTGCAGTGAAGTCAAAGTATTTTCAGGAATAAAAGAATTCCAAAGAATTATTGTCAGTGACTGAATCCATTAACATATCTAGACAACTATACTTTTCTTCATCTACAATTAGCTTAGGCTGTGTCACATATTGTGATCTTCTGTGCCTTCCTTATCAGAGCTCACATGCATTTCTTCACGTTGGTAAATTCTAAATTCTACACCAAATTCAAAGCACTTGAATAAAATTAAGGGAGGCTGATGACATATAATTTAATAATGATCAGTAATGCCTTAAGTCCCTAGAAAGGAAGCATGTAAGATTTGCTGGACCTCCCCTCAAAACTCATTATAAACAAAAGCAGTCTTCTTAGTTGATGGCCAAGTACTTGAGAAGTAACCAAGGCTAAGGATTCCTCTAAGAGTGCTGAAAATAATGCCACATGTCTGTGTGGGAAGCTTGTGTGCCCAACAGAAAGCAAAGCAGTAGACAGTGTTTTAGCATGCCTGCTCTTAGACCTCTTTGTCCCCTTTTCCTGGAAAAAAATGATCCCACTGTTACATTTGTGACAGGAGATGAGTTGCTGGTTCCTTCTTAGAGGAAACTGACACCATGAGTCAGAGTTAGCCAGGCAGAGATGAATCTTAAGTAGAGAAGCAGGAAGATGAATTTCACTTACATGGGAAAATGTGAGGAAAGTTTTGATTGTTCTGAAAATGTCATTTTACAGATTCTTGTCATGATTATTTTTTAAGAATCTAAGATCCAATGTGAGGAGCATAAATATGAAAACAAAAAGTCATTTCTGTTGGAATCAGTTTTGATTAGGGAAAATTATTGTCTGAGTCACAGCAATAGTAGTGTGATGACACAATTAAGGTAGAAGTCATTCTCCTTTAAAAGTCATTGTAAGCTGTATTTTCTTAGCTCTTAAACTCTGTAATTTTCCATCTTCTATACTCACTCTCTTTCCCTGTCCCAATTATTTCTGGAGATCCTTGCAGGCATAAGTGGCAAATAAATTTAAAGGAACCAGAGAACCAGAGTATTTTTAGAGATTATCCAGAGAGTTTAACTTTTTGGAGGAACAGATGTGAAAGGAAATTTCTCAGGCCATTTAAAGTGGGTGCAGAGAGAATATCCATGCTTTAGATTTTGTTTTCCTTTCCATGTTTTCACCAGCGATTCCAGTTTGCCTGAGTTTGTGTCCTTGTGGTTATGTGTCATAATAAAATGAATCCCAGTGGAAGTCCATCCATAAGTCACTGCCCTAAGAGCTTATGGTTTATTTAAGCCTTGAGGTACAGCAGAAGATGCTATTATCTCCACTTGAGCAATAAAGAAGCTGAAACTCAACAAAGTTTCAGTGGCTTTCCCTTAGTAACACAGGAAACAAGGAAAAGATTCTGCAGCACGAGGAATCCATGCTCCAGAAGCCATGATTTGAAGCAGCAAATGTGATCATTACATATTTATCACCTGTATACAATCACAGCCATCCATCTTCAGTTGAGGTCTTTCAACTTTCTGCATCTAAAGTTTTATGTATTGATATTTTTCTAACATTGACTTTCTTTTCCCATCTCTATAACTGTTCTAAAGAACAAAGTAAGTGGCTCTCGACCTGGGGTCAACTTGTTAGTGGGAAGCCACAGCCTGGAGCATATAATCTTTGCCTCAGAAAGCCAAGGATGGTGCTAATTCCACTGCTTTAGATCAGGCCATCAATAGGAAATAACAAATACCAGGCAGATTTAACAACAGAAATTTATTTTTCTTAAGGGTTGGTTGGAAGCAGCAGATCAAAATGGAAGAGTGAGGGATTTTAGCGAGAGTTATCTTCCAATATGCAGAGAGCTACCTGCTCACTGTGTACCCACAGGACAAAGGGAAACAGTAGGTCTCTATGTCTTCTCTTAAAAAGATATTCTACTAATGATATTGAATCAAAGCTTCATGTCTATTAATTTATTTACCCTGCTTCCATAGATGACCTACATCCTAATATAGTCAGTTCGATGGAGGGCTGAGATTTCAATATGAGAATTCTGTAGAAGGCCAAAATTGGTCCATAGCATCCATTAAAAAAAAATGGAAAAATGTTATTTCACTCCTTATCTAATTATATTTCTGCTTTCTCAGACAAAGAAGTAGAAAGTAATTTTAGTGTTTAAAGTAACATAAATAGATTTGGTGGAATTTGCTATAGCCTACAATCCTTCTGCTAAAGACTGTGACTACATGTACAAAAAACGTTGTTTTCCTAACAGCTAGTTATGTTTTGTTGGGTTTTTTGAAAGCTTCTTAAGCAACATTTTAGAAAATCTTTTGTTTGGGTATTGCCATGAAGGTTAGTATAACTGCTAAATAAGGATACTACTCAAACATGGTTAGTATGTAAAATGCTTACTCTCAAGCAGTTCTTTTCTGCACTGTAATAATCTATGTAACACCACAGCATCACTCTCCAGTTTAAGATGTCTGTAAATCAGGATGAGTCTAATTACAGGCATGATTTACCAAACTCCTACTAAGGTTATCTATCAACCTAAGCCAGCTGACAACGTGGTACAAGGATGCAAAAGAAAAACAAAGAAATATTCTGTAGTTGAGGAGCTCTTGGATGACCCAGTGTTCTCTGTGGAACAAAAGGCCTAGGCTCCAAAAGCTCTTGGCCTTTATTGATGTCCATCAGGAAGGTGGATGGGGGTCGAGCACAGTGCATAGGAGAAACTTCGTAGCAGTACCAGGCACAGAGGCTTCCAATTAGCAATGCGCAGACAGATAGTTTTAATGTATGCAGAGCAGTCACCTTTATTGTCAGGAAGAAATATTTCCATATAGCCAGCTCTACAAAGCTCAGTAAATAGGGTGAAGGAGAGGTCAGGTGCAGGTTGGGGCAAGGACGTTGTTTTTCAGAAGACAACAGCAAGGTGGCCTCCTACAATGATTCCCTGTATATTTCCACTCTTGCCACTTGGGGCAATACATTAAGTGCTATAGTAAAGGTAGAGCACCTTCAAGAAAGCAGGAAACTCTAAAATGACCCATATCACTGCTGAGAAGAATTATTAGAAAATGCTCACTTGGAATACTCCGGGTTTTCTTTCATTCTCCTTGGCCTGCCAGAGGGATGATGGGAAACACTGGGCTGGGAAAGGTGCGGGTATTCAAGAGTCAGTTGACAGATGCTGGGGAAGGCAGTCTGTGTGAATTACTGTTCTGGAAAATCCTCCCAGGCTTGGTAACATTTGATAGCCCTCTGACTTTCCCTTCCACCTACCTCCAGCCTCTGCGTGTGCTCTCTCTATAGGGTGGAATCCGGTGCTTTAAATTTCAGCACAGTCCCATTACTGCGACCAGCTGGAGGACTATGGATGAAGAATTGATTTCTGCTGTCTTCACCTGTAAAATAGTGATTTTTGTGCAAATGATCTCATGTGTTCTGTCAAGATTCACGATTCTGTAGCTTTAAGATTGGCATGAAAATCTAAACTCAAGCATAGCAATTTAGCATAATGTAGCAACTCTTACTACCAGTGGTTCCACTAGGCATCAATCGCTCTTTTATGCACTGAGCACGTACTATCCTATTTAATTCCCGTAACAACCTCACAGATGGAGAAAATGCGATAAAAAGAAGCAAAAAATTGCCTAAAGGCTCACAGTATATAAGTGGTTAGGCCCAGACCCATACTCAGACTACGTAATTTGAGGATTTTTGCTTTTCAGTGCTTCACAGTTTCTAGAGATGCGGTGCATTCATTCGCTGTTACTCATTATCGAGAAAGTTAAATCTAATGATATCACTGTAAATTCACCTCATTTAAAGGACTTTGTCCTTCATCAATAGGGCATTTAGGATGGGTAGTTAACACTATACCTGCCATTTTACACTTCAGCGGTTTTAATCTCATGAATAAACAGAATGCTAATTATTTCCAATTTCAGGGAAATAAGGTGTTCAAGGCTTCTAGTCAAGCCTGGAATTTAGTTCATGTAATCCAGACTTTGTAGGGTTTGGATTATGGCAGCCAGGCTTCTTTTTGAAAAATGGAAACCTTTATCACCTTCTGTTGGGAGCTGTTTAATTGAAAATTAAAGCCTCTTTCTACTCTATTATTGTGAATACTTTCAATTCAGTCTATTATTCAGCCACATGCAGTACACACTTGAAAAATCTATTCTCACTTGTGCTTTTTTCGGGTTTTAAATTTTTCAATTCCAGAAATTTTGAGTGTGGTGAGAAAATAGAGGCGGAAAATGAGTGATGTGCTTTTTTAACAAATGTTAAGTGCTTAGCATCTTCCCAGCAAGCAGTCAAGTAGCTGCTTAAGGCAACCTCTCAGGAGTTTGTGTATTTTAATAGGTAACTGTGAAAGAATGAAGCATTGTTAGTACTCAGAGGGATTGGTACCATGCGTGGTAGGATTTTAACCTTCTCAGACCTGCAGGTTAGACATTTTTGTTTACAGGCCCTCAAGTACGATTTCATAAGCAAGTTCTTTTCCATAAAACTTACTGTACTCCTACGTGCCTTTTTCTTGTTTTAGACATGATCAAAACACAAGGTCTTGCCGGGCGTGGTGGCGCACGCCTGTAATCCCAGCACTCAGGAGGCTGAGGCAGGAGGATCGATGTGAGTTCGAGACCAGCCTGGGCTACAAAAGTGAGCTCAAGGCCAGCCTGAACTGCATAGCGAGACCCTGGCTCAAAAATAAAAAATAAAAAATAAAAAAACAAGGTCTTCCTGGCGTTATTTGCTGCCCACATCTGTCCTGATTTCTTTCCAAATGATACTTGAAAATGAAAACATTATTTTTACCATCAAGACACTCACTGGCTGTCCCCAATATACCAAAGTTTGTCACAAAAATCACCAATTGCTTAGGAAATAATCTACTGTTCATAACTCTGTAGAGAAACTGGTACAGTTCTCTGAGCTTTAGCAATATTTTCTTTCTCCACTGAGTAAAACCTTTATCTTTTAAAACTCCCTTCTCAATTTTCTGTTTTCCGAGGAGAATTCCCTGTTTTTCTATTCTTTTATCCTTCTGTCTTCCCCCAATGCCTAAGTCATCCCTCACTATGTCGCCCACTTCTGGTAATAATACCATCTTTGTTCCTGGCTCAGAAGCCAGATTTTAAACCTTTAAAGAACCGAAAGCAGCTTGAATTCATTTCCACTTTCCCGCCCAGTCTCTAGTTTTGAGTGTCACATTATAATTATCCAGTAGGTGTTTGTTGGGGTAATCATGATACAAATGTTTAGCAAGTCTATGGAAAGATAGGCTTTGCTACCTCATAAAAAGTACAAGCTGAAGAATACAAGTGTAATGATATTCATGCCTGTTACTGATCTTAGGGAAGATAAAAAAAATCAAAAAAATATATTTCCAGGCAAGAAAACTATATTCAGCAGTCATGGTCTAAAGTGAAAGATCAACAAAAGAACGAGTTCCTTGTGGTTCAAGAAGTAGCAATGACCTTAGTAGATGATTTTAAACTGCTGTGACTTTTTTTTGATTTTGACATTTTTTGATGTCCCTTGGTATGAAAATGTATAAATTTGAATCTTATTAGATGCTTGTAATACTAACTACAGAAAATAGAAATAGAAACTGATGGACAGCAATGAATTTTTGAAATTATGTATATACAATGTGAAAAGGACTGTGCTCACTTCTCACATGATACTTTGTACAAGGCAACTGGTGCAACAGCATTAGAAAATAGTAATTTTATGTGTCCTTTTTCAAGTAGCTTACAATGTAATTAGAAGGAGGATATTGACAATCCCAGTCTACTGTGAAAAAGCAAAACAAAACAAAATAAAAAAACTTCCAGATCAGGTTGTACCATCTACAAATGAATGTCACAGGGTGTCAGATGGGAAATCGGGTGGACTATAATAAAAAGACTTCGGGGCCAGGGTTTTGATTCCTCTGACCTGCCTTGCCAGCCCCATCCCTGGAGTGTGATGAAAGGCAGTTGATACTGGATGTGGTGGTACATGACTGTAATCATAGCTCTTGGGAGGCTGCAAACCGGCAGATCACTATGTGTCCGATTTAGTAATGAGACCCTGAACACCCTGCAAACCCTTCCCTAAAATACAAAAAAAGAAAGAAAGAAAGAAAGAAACAAAGAAAGGCAGAAGAAAGAAAAAAAAGACTGTAAAACTTAAGATTATTTTTAAGTATATAGTATAGAATTTGAATCATTATAGATAATTTCAGAGTATAACATTAGCTGACCTCTTCTCTACAGAAATTCTAGGACAGGAAAGTCAGGAATGTTGGAAAATATACTAAGGATTATAGGGCAGGTTCAGGTACTGCAGATGTAGAAAACTACAGTATCACTTTGTATAACATTACACTATGACAGGAAGTTAAATTATGATGAGAATTTTCCAAATTCTCTCTGATTAAGAGATATGGTTCTCAAGCTTTCCCATGTTTGACACATTAAGGACCTATTTTATGCACTTTTTACTGATTAATATACATTAGGCAAATCTTGGTTCCCTACAAGATGCATTCTAGACCTTTGGTAAAATATATAGGGAACATTTTATCTCTGTCTTCTTAAATGCGTATACCATATCCTTTCCTATCTGATAAATTCCCAATTATCCTTTGATTCTCACCCCACATGTCACCTCCTTTGAGATGCCCTTCACATTTTTCTGGACATGAGATTCAATTACTCTATTTTTGTACTAAATTTTAAAAGATTTTGAAAATGCCCAGTGGTTATAAGCACTCAACCTTTATTCTTTCCACTAATATATGAGCCTCTTTAATAGTCACATTACATCTGTCATGCTTAGAACACTGGATCTTCTAAACACTGGTGAATGGATGAATGGAGCAATGATCAGATACTTAAATGAAGAAGTGGACTCCATCAGGACCATTATTTCCACACACCAGCATTAAACCAACAGTGCATTCATTATAAAACTGCAACTACCAGACATGCGGTCATTCGGAGAGGAAAATTGTCTAATACTCTGATTCTCTCTGCTGTGTTCTGTAAATCTTCACTAAGATACACAGCTCTTACCTGCCTTTGAGGTAGACTCGAAGATTTCCCAGAACAGAGGGCTACCATGGATCATTCTATGATCTTTGAGACAAGTTGTTGTATTATAAGCTACTAAAGTTACTGTCTCATCCACAGTATTATATCCTGGCAATGAAATAACTCTTGGCAAGATCCAATCACATCAAAAAAGTAGTCATGCCGGGCATGGTGGTGCATGCCTGTAATCCCAGCACTCGGGAGGCTGAGGCAGGAGGATCAGTGCGAGTTCGAGACCAGCCTGGGCTACAAAAGTGAGCTCAAGGCCAGCCTGAACTGCATAGTGAGACCCTGTCTCAAAAAGGTAAAAAAAGTAGTCATATTTAAATAACCAGGCTGCTTTTTAGAGCATTTTAAAGCTGTGACTGCATCTAATAATAATTTCTGGAACCCACGTGGTTTCGGTTATTTCAGATGCATAAAAGTAGTGAGCCACAGCCTTTTTGAAATCAGGGACCAGTTTTGCAGATGACAATTTTTCCATGGATGTAGGATAGGGGAGATGGAAGGAGAGAAGATTCTCTTAACAAATGTGCATCCTCTAGGAATGATTTTGGAAGGATTGCTTCTTTTTCAATCTCATTGAAGAGTTTGAGGAGTATTGGGGTTATGTCTTCTCTAAATTTCTTGTAGAATTCAGAGGTGAATCCATCGGGTCCCGGACTTTTCTTTGTCGGTAGGCTTTTTATTACATTTTGTATTTCATTGGCTGTTTTTGGGTTGTTGAGAATTTTAAT
>PVJA010013083.1:0-44994 GCA_004027025.1 Myocastor coypus
ACCCTAATGGTTTTTAGTTCTTTGTAGATTCTAGATAGAAGACCTTTGTCTGAGTACTTGTTAGTTATAATCTTTTCGAAATTTGTCCCCACCCAAAACTTGAGAAAGATTTTTTTTAAGTTGGCTCAGGCTGCCTTAGTGTATGTCTCATGCTGATTCTGTAGGTGGGGATCGGACTGTGGTCCCCTGTGCCTGAGTAACTTTATGGAATCATGTGCTTTAATCAACTATGCTAACCTGGCAAGCCCCATAATCTTCACTTTCATTAGCAGAATAAGGAGCAGTACTAACACATACAAAGTACCTTGTAACAATTGGTGCAAATGATATTTCTGTGAATATACATAGTCATCATCCCAGATTGGCCTCCAATTCACAGTAATCCTCCTGTCTCAGCCTCCCAAGTGTTAACATTATAGGGTGTGCCACTGTGCCCAGGAAACCCCAATATTTTCAAAGCACCGTGCCAACAGGAGGTTTTATTCTTTTGTTGGTGCCAAGGACCGAACCCAGGACTTCCAGCTTGTTAGGCAAGCATTCTACCACTGAGCCAAATCCCCAGCCCCAGCACCGTGCCAACAAGTGTCAGCACATAGTTACTAACAAAAGTAAATTATGAGGTTGAGGTTCACAACCACAACTGGAAAGGGAATAGGTTCATGGAAGGTTATTTTAGACCTAAAACAGTGAAAACAAACTTCCTAATATCCTATAGCAAGTGTTGCTGGCTTTTGCAAGGTATGTCAGGGCAACTGGTGATGGACAAAGAAATATAAAAACCAGCTAAATGGAAATGCAGTAACTCTATCAGCAGGACCAACAACTGTTGTTTCAGGGATTGCACAAATCTTGTCTTGCTACTTTGCCCACGAAGCCTACAGCAAAGTACAAGAATTATATAATGGGTAATTTAAGCCAGAGACATCCCAGGTGTAAGCTGACCCACATTTCTTTGTTATGGCATATTACTTTGACATTAGTTTTCTTAAGTTTACGTTACCTTTTCTCAGCAGTGGAGATGAAGAAAAGCTTGGTGCTGAGCTAGATACAGAGGGGACAAATATACAGCTTGCAGGTCAAGGACCATTCCATAAGAAAAGAGATGATGTCTTTATAGAATATTCCACTTTTTTCGTGAAATACAGTGGTGTGCCATGTAACCTACAGGAAAGGCCCTAAGATAGGTCCACTGGAAACAGAAAACTGTTTAACAAATAAGTGCTTTTTTTGTAAGAGATACTTATAAAGATATGAAAAAAGAAGTAGACTCAAATTTCCAGCTGCAAACTGAAATCACTCCTCTTTCTTTAAGGTGCAGTTAAATTTTAACCACCTTGTTAACCACTGGTCTCTTAGTAATGAACTAAGGTCTGCAAGATTCCGACAACATTAGCAGTATAGAATATAGGGGCTGGTATGTTAACGGTATCAGCGAAGTAACTGACTCTCAGAAAGGAAACTCAAAACTCCCCAGTCCCACCTGCTTCTTTGTTCTCTATTAAAATGCCTCTCTTATTTGTCTTTGCATGTGATTTTTGCAAGATATAAGAAGTGTTTGACTTTTTCCTCACAACCTTTTCTTGGAAGGGAGGCTGCATAGTAAAAGAAATCTTCTTCCCACTTTCTAAGTTGATATAAGATAAAGAGTACAACAAGAAAGGAGAACCAGTGGGTCTGTGGACTGCTTTTTATTTTTATTTTTTTGGTATTGAGGATCAAACTTAGGACCTTTGTTGGCCAGGCAGGCACTTAAGTTGCTTGGCTATCTCCCTGACCTTGTGGAACTGTTTTATACTGGAAAATACAGTGGAAGAATTTCACAATACCATCTTTTCAATTTCTTTACAGCTCAGCCCAAGGGCTCTAACAATTTTTAAAAATTTTAGGTTGATAATCAGATACAGAGGCCGTCTAACTCAGTGTCTTCCATTTGCTATAGGCATGCAATACAGAGATACATAAAGACAAGCCTGATTGCCAACCATTGAAAATGGACAGTGTGGGAAGGAGATAATTTTAAATTGTGTAATTTAAAGTTGCTAAAAGGAATTCTTACGTAAAAAGTGCAGTTAGGACCAGAGTGAATTAACAGGTACTTGGCGAATAAAATTCAAAAATATCTGTATAGTCCTGAGAATGATGCTCTTAATCTTTCCCTTAATGGAGACAGTTATCTAAGAAAAGTAGGATAAACCAGAAAAGGTCTTTCAACATCAACAAAACTAAATCAGTACCATAACTCTAAGGCCTTTAAAGATGATGACAGGATCATATTTATAGTGGGTAGGAACAAGAAAGAAAAAATGAATGAATTCATAAATTTGAACAAAAAATATATCCTTCTTTGCCTATTCAGTTATGCCTTAGACTCTTCCTTACATGACATTATTTCTCAAAATTCATAAACCATCTAAGTAATTTCTTCTTTGCCCATCTAAGAGGCCCCACTGTTGTGGGGTTTAGTTCTTAATGACAGACTTAAAGGATTATGGCTTCTTTTAAGGTTAGTTGTTGGTTTTGGTTTACATACATGTCTACCTATATTTGTAACAGCAGAACTCATAGTAGTTATAGCTTGGAAGCAGCCTATGTGTTCATCAACAGATGACTGGACAGAGACAATATAGTAGTCATATATAATGAAATGTTTTTCAGCCATAATGAAAGGTAAAGTTTGGTCATTTGTAAGAAAATGGATGTACCTGTAATCATAATTAGCTACATGAAATAAACTAGATACATAAGGTTAAATGTTGTGGGGTTTCTTTTATTTGAGGCACGTAAAGTCATAAATAATTTTTTTAATACACATTAGTAGTACATTTCCAGTAATGGATACAATGCATATTGTTGTCCTCATAGTAGTTCTACAGAGCACATGGTTTAGACATAATAATTTTTCCAATTAATATTGGTACAAAAATTTCTTCTCATTGAACTAAGAGAAAGTAGTTGTATACATAGTCCAGTATTCCATAACCACAATGGGTTATTGGCAGAACTGGCAATATTACAAGCTGTTGATTTAAGCCTTTTACAACTCAGCATTTACTGAGTAACCTAGCTTTACTTTTTATGCCTCGTGGTTAAAGTCATAAATAATTGAAAGAGCAAAACAAAAGATAGATGATAGGAAAAAGGGAGATAGACTCTATAGACATGGGAAGCAGATCTGGTGATGAGGGGAGGCAGGAGGGAGGGAGGGAGAAAAAATGATCAAGATGCAAAATTTATATGCATAAGTTACAGGATGAATGCATTTATTATGTACTGCAAGCAGATACTAATAAACTCCAGAAGTAAAAGATTCACAACTATTTTCTTTCTTCACTTTAATTCCAGGGGAAATATTTGAATAGTTATGGAACAACAGAGGATTTAGAATATTTCTTTGTTTTACTATTTTAAAGTTCTTTCCCAAGTGGATGTCAAACTGGAAAATGTCAGTATAAAGAAGCAGTAATCTGACAATTGTATCACCAAGCTGCAAATTCTTTAACATCAGTTCTCTACTGAGACTTTAATATACCAGTTGGAATATAAACTTACGTTAATGCTTCTGAGTAATTATAGTGAGGAGATACTCCAAGAAACTTCTGAACATCATCCATCACTGTAGCTGGATCAGTTCTTAGCTGCTGCCCATCAATAATTAGCAACTAGAGTACCAAAGGAATAATAATAACAAATAATAATAATTAATAACAATAATGATAAAGTACATAGTGAAAGAGGACATGTCAAGTCTATAATGAAAAATTTCTGACTCTGAACATATTCAGAGACAATTGCTGAAGGAATTTGCATGCATTATTGACAGACGCAATCAGATCAGCTTTGTTAATGACATGGAACAAAAATAAATCAGCAATTATGTACATCGATGTTTTATAATTGGAGAAGCTCTGCAAACACTATGAAAACAAAGCCAGTTCTGGGAAGCAAGCGATCTTAGAAATGTCACTATGAAAGCACAGGTGCAAGCCAGGTTTTAAAAAGAGCAATGACTGCAGGGATCATGTTGGGAAGGAACACTACAGGAAAAAGTCTAGGCGCAATGAGACAGAAGGCCTGATAATCTCCCTGATTCCATTAAAGAGTAGCACTGTACAGTTCAAATAAATATTTTTATAATTCATATTGAGAAGAATATAAGATTGTGAGAACCCAAAGATAGACAGAAGGTTCTCAAGAAGCTAAAGGGAAAGGATTTATTAGTCTGGTCAGAGGAGACTAGACAAGACAGCAATTATTTATGATGGAGGGCTACAAAGCCTGTAATGCAACTGTTTCCCAGACCTCTCTTTTGTGTTTTCAGTTAGTCAAGACTAGCATTGTTCAGTGGAATCTCTGTGATTATGGAGGTGCTCTAGAGCTGCCATGTCAAATACGTAACTACTGGACATTTGAAATGTGTCTAAAGCAATCAAGGAACTAAATTTTTAATTTTACTTAATTTTAATATAAACTTAATTAGCCGTATGGTAGCAGCTATGGTTTTACATACACAAGCACACACTACATCTGGATATTTTTGTTTGCCTTCTCTTTTTCTTCGTTTTCTCTTTTCTTCCTTCCTTTCTTCCTTTCTTTCTTTCTTTCTTTCTTTCTTTCTTTCTTTCTTTCTTTCTTTCTTTCTTTCTTTCTTTCTTTCTTTCTTTCATTCATTTTTGGTATTGGAAATCAAACTCACAACCTCAAGTTTGTGAGCCAGGCATGGTGCTACTGAATTATGGCCCCAGCTACATCTGGATTTTTATGAAATCCAGTGTGGAAGTTGGTTTTATAAATTGATGCTAAGTTAAAGGAATAAAAAAGAAATCTGAAGAGAATGCAGAACTTATGGAAAATTCATTAAGGTAGTTCAGAAAGGAAACAGTGACACTTAATTAAGCAAAACAATATTTGTCTTGTTTGGTGAAGAGGCTTCCTTTCAAGTGTTCTTTGTGTTTGGATATAAATCTGAAGTGTTTGAAATCTCTGAAGATCAGGAAATGCATGCACTAGAAAAGGAACAAGGAAAAGTATCTTGAAACACTCTTAGAAAATTAAACTTTCTCTGCCTCCGCTGGTGTTCTTCCCTGCCGTTTCATTATTTACAACGAATAGTCAAAAGCTAGTAATGTTTTAGTGGGTAAAAATTTCCTCTATCCTGGAGGCAAAAATCATTAACTTAATGAGATTGTTACAGGATATACATTTTTATTGCTTCATACCTGAAAGGGAGGGAAATAAACAAGCCATCTCTCTATGTGACTGGCATACCACCCAGGAACCAAACATCTCTTCTGCAGTGTTCTGAGTTCTGAGGGTGCATGGGGCCCAGCAGAGATGACTTCATAGAAACTAAACTTCAGAGCTGCAGGGTCTTCATGTGATCGCTGATGCTATAATGAAAAGGTGGATAATTAATCTAACCTGAACCATAGGCATAAATAATTAAAAACCAATCTTTGTGACAAGTCTTGAAGCTAAAGTAAAAAGTGCTTCTCTGCTGGAGAGTTATTTGTTTCGAAATTAATAAAGTATGAAAATGTTTGCTTGGAGCATCAAGAAATTAAAGTTATGGCACTGATGAGAATATATATTTTGAGAATTTATTTGGTAGAGGCTATATTCTTATTAGGATTCCTTAACCCACTTTACTGAGCTGCTTCCTTGGTGTATATGTTTTATTGTGAAAGTAAACTTTTAAAAGTTTCCTTAATGTTTTCTTTTCAGCCCCAAGGCAAATCATTTATCATGCTCATTGAATACCCATAATGCAGAAGCCTTCCACTAGTTCTGCCAAATAGGTTTGCTCCACCTGATAATGTAGTTTTAGATTAGAGAAGTTCTATTGGCTATTTTAAACAGAAAAACTACTGAAAACTCTGACACGCACATTATCTGAAAGCCACAGCTTTTATCATATATTATCTAGCATCTAAATCCTGAGATTATTGTATCTAATGGTAACCTTTGTGGTGGATCAGGATCATTTATTGTGCAGAAAATGCAGACAGCAGCAAGCCAAAGATGAAACTGTTTCATAATGGTGCAGGATCAGGCCCATGGTTTTGAGAAAATCACCTTTTCCTTAAATTGACCAATAAATATTCAGGTTTAGTGTTGAGTTTGTGGCTGTTTACCACATCTAATTGAATAGCAAATTTGTTGCAATTGGGATTCAAGTTACTAAGGGACAAACTCTCCTAGACTTCATTAAGGCCTGTGTTTTTGCCACTGTGGAGTGATTTATTTGCAATATTTAGGATGTTTTGTTAGCTTGCAGACTTGAAGCCTCCCTTTTTGTATAAATTCTCAGTTTTTCAGGGGCTAAATAGTTGCCAAGCTCCAATTTTCTTCCTTCTTTCTGAGTAAATTAGGACTTATTTTTGTTTTCTCTAGATACCCAGAAAAGGTAAAAGGTATGAAATCAAATTTGTGAATTTGCAGTGTACTCTATTTTTATTTAAAAGATGGCTCTGCCTTTGACACAAATGAGCAGTGTGGAGTTGTAGATCTCTATGGCACTTAGCTTACCAGGATATTTCTAATGCTATTATGCAGATTGTATCAGTATGCTTCTCTAGGTTTTTATAGACTTTGTATGTTATTTCCCCACACTGTCCCTGCCACAAAAACCTTTCCTGACAATTCTCTGACACTGTGAATCTGAAAAACTGCCTTTGATAGATAACAAAAGGGGCTTGGTGCTATGAAAAAGTGTATTTTCTACTGTCATAATTGTTGCATATTTAGTTGTCTGAAATCCTGGAGCACTGAGCTATTCCTATCACTTGGAATATAGACAGTTAGCTTCATATCCCACCCGCTTGCCGAGGTCCAGATAAGGAAACTGTGAATACACACAGTTCCACATTCATCTGAACTTCACAGTTTCCAAGGAAATAAGAACTTCAGTCTGCTTTTCAGGCCTGACCTGTTGAAAAACCTTTCACACATAGCTCTGAATGTATCAAAACACTCCTTCATTTTGCTTTTATCTGTTTCTCCACTTACAAATCCCATCCTTTCCTTAGGAAAAGCACAGTGGTGCTTTTGGTATTTGGGCTTCTCTACAGTAGCCAGTTAACAAATCTAACATCCCCGGAACATAGTCTTTCTTACTCAGTACATACTACTTTCTTTGCTTTCAAAATATAAGATTGATAACAATTTATAACCTGAAAAAGCAGAATTTTTCCTATTTATTTTGATTATGAATACTATGTGTTAGCTGAAAAGGTTTAATTTTAGGATGCTGTAGCATTTACTTTTTAAATGGAGATGTAGATAAGCATATGCACAATATTGTGTTCTGATATTTTAATGTATTATACTAATATATTTTATTAAATAAAATGGCTAAAGTAATAAAACTAATTAAAAACAAGTTGTTTTCTTCACAGAAACAAAGAAATATTTATCCATCTTTCTGTAACTGTCAAATAATTAGAAATCTCTTTTGCTAAACCTGAGAGAGTGTTGCTAAAGAAGGCCCTTCGTTGTCCATACTGCCTCCATGATGGATTCTGCTACCTTACCTGATACCAGGAGTATGCCCGGTCTGATGGGTCAATGAGGATGGTGATGATCTTGGCTTTGGGGACGAGGGAAGCAGCTCTTTTAGGAGCATCCTCAGAGTGGAAGTAATTTGCACTCTTCTCAAACAGAAAGTCAGTGGTGATGTTAGATGGAACTGGAAAAAAATCCATATACCTAGAAAAGGAACATTTTTCTCAAAATCAGATCCTGGTTTACCCTAATTTCCTGATGTCCCACACATGAATTTCCTTAACAGCCTTGTGTTGTAAGGCCTTTGTCCTCCATAGCTAGCAAAGGAGCCGGGCTCAGGGGTGCATGCCTGTAATGCCAGCACTTGGGAAGCTGAGGCTGAAGGATGGCCAAGAGGCCAAGGCCAGCTTGAACTGCATAGCAAGACACTGTCTCAGAAAAACCCCCAAATCAAAATGAAACATACTTAGCAAAAGAAACATGTCCAGTGCACTAAAATAGTGTTCCGAAAATATTCTGATTATATACATATATATTTTTGCTTTTATTAGATAAAAAGTACTGAAATAACAAAAATGTAGACAAAATGATCAACCTTATTATATAAAATACATGTAAATGTAGAAAAACTGTCCAGAGAAAAGTACAAGCACCCAAACAAAAAGGAAATTTGATCAAAACAGATAATACATGTAGTAGAATGATAATTTAAGCATTTTTACTTTATCACAGTAAAATAACTTTACTCCTGCTAGTGTGTTGTGCTATTATATTTAATCATATATTGTCAAAGCATTTCTATTGCATATCTACTGCAGATATTGACTTTTTGCTTAATTTTTTCAAGTACAGCAATTTATGTTTGTTTTTAGAACAATTATAAGAACAATTTTAGAACAATTATAATTTTAGAAGAATTATAAGTTTTAAAAATGTATACATATTTACACATATGAAATCCTATAAAAATCCTCACAGTTAGGTTTTGTGTCCTTATGTGTTGTGAGAATTCAAATCATGAGCAGCACAGGAATAGTGATGCCTGAAGATCCTAGCGCTGTTTAATACACTACCAGAATACTTCTCAAATATAACTAAATCAACATATGATAATATATATGTCTGAATCCCTAAGGGAAACCTTTCAGAGGAAAAGGGATTTTTAAGAGACACTATGACAATTTAACTGCTAGGAGTTCTTATATTTTATAATGATCATCTCACTTTCCAGTGCCCCTTCAGTTGTAACCTACCATGACTTTGGACAATGAAGGTGACATGGTTCAATAATTATTGAATAGCAATCATTAGCCCCTATGCAGCGACATCTCTTGTAATGTGTTGTTTCCTTTGACTTAGAAATATGATACCTTAATAGACTGTGGACCGTGAAATCATGTCATTTCATTTAATAAAAACTCTGGTATGATTACAGTTCATAATGCATTGCAAAATGTAATAGGTACAACAAAGATTTTTTTTTTTTGTACTGGGAATCAAACAAAGTGATATCTTGAGCCTCTGAGCAGTTAAGAAATCCTTTTATGCTTTCTGAGAGTTGCATTGCTAGTGAAGGTCATTCTGGTATCCTCTTACAGAGATACACAAAAATTTGGGGAGCATTTGATCTGTTAACTCTTCTGTCATTCATTCTATTTACAGGTAGTACCATGGTTCAGGTTGTTGCCTACATAAAAGCTTATACTGATTTCAGGGGTCCTAAGGTTGTTACGAATACCTAGTACAATACTGTTTGGTTGAAGTT
Source organism: Myocastor coypus (assembly GCA_004027025.1). NCBI lineage: Eukaryota > Metazoa > Chordata > Mammalia > Rodentia > Myocastoridae > Myocastor > Myocastor coypus. Next base: position 9,266 of record PVJA010013083.1, read on the forward strand.
TGTCTCAAGTTTGCTTATTCTGAGAAAGACTCCAAGAATCACACAGACAGACACATGTATGGCAAAGGTGCTGGAATTAGATAACTTATAGCTTCTAAAGTGGTTCAACATTCTCTGAGGTGTTTAAACAGTTTAGGCTTCAAAATCCTCCTCAAATTGTCCTGGATGTTGCACCTAAACTGTGTTGATCTTGCCTGGTTCCAGGGGCTCACAGAAAGGCAGGTCCAGTTTTTAGTATATTCGTGTTTCTAGTATAGGAGTTGGTACTTACAGGGACTTATTTGAGAAATGTTTGCTCAATAAACAAGTAAGTAACATATATATTCTGGTAAGGTTTCTTGGAGTGAGATGTGGAAGTTTCCCAAGTAGGCTCACTCTTGGGGAATATCTATTCAGGTTGTTGAAAGTACTGGCAACCATGCCAGAGCAGGTTATGTATTTGGAGGCAAGTTGCAAGTGAATACCTGCCTCCCTTAAGGTTTGTTGCTTTATTATTATTTTTAAATCTTTTATTTCTTTATTTGGTACAGGGTCTCACTATGCAGCTTGGACTTGTAGTGATCCTCCTGTCTCAGCCTCCCCAGTGCTTGTATTATATGTATGTAACACCATGCTGGGTTTCAGTGGCTGGCACAGTACAGCCAGCCACTGTACTGGATGGAACTCAGATCCTTGCTCTTGCCAAGCAGGTGTTTAGACCACAGAGCTATCTCCCTAGTCCATGATTTGTTACTTTGATAGATCATAACCTCACCCTTTTTTACTTGAATGATGTGGTTTTTGGAATATTTTGTATTTGCTTGCTATTTGTATTGATATTAAGTATTTTAATGGATTTGACTGAAAGCCAGATTACTACTTTGAGGTTCCTAACTGCTAACAGGATCCTATGGCTTTCTACATACCACTCCAACTCTTCACTACATCCTACATAATAAAATTTACAGTACTAAAGCATGAAGCCTAAACGGTCTGTGTATAAATCAAAACTTTTTCTGAGCTCTTCTGGTGGCACATCTTCGGTATTTCAAAGATGAAGATTTCTAATTTTTACTTTAAGCCTTTCATCAGCTAAGGCAGCCCTAGTTTCATCCAGTTTTCAAGGAAATAAAAAGTCAGATCCATTCATCTCACTTAACTAATTGTGCCTAAGTTAATTTTTTAAATGACTCAGGAATTAACTTTAAAATTAATTATTTTAAATGTAGTCTTTAACTTTGTGGAACCATGACCCAAAAATACAGCTGAAGGACTATTTCAGACAGAGGTTTGGCCAATCTGAGGACTATGATTATAGCTGAGGCTATTAAGAGGAAAGCTCTAATTACTATTGTAAATTGACATGTAAAGTTATAATTATTTGTCATTTGCATTAATTGCCTTTTTTTTTTTTTTTTTTTTTTTTTTTTTTTTTTTTTTTTTTTTTTTTTTTTTTTTTTTTTTTTTTTTTTTTTTTTTTTTTTTTTTTTTTTTTGGTACCAGGAGTTGATCTCAGGACCTGCTTGCTAGGTGGGTGCTTAAGCCTGTAAGCTAATTCTCCTGGCCCTAATTGCTTTTTATATGTGTATCATGTGACAATCAAAAGTGTCTGTATTTGTGCTAATTTTAGTGAGTTATAATTAAATTCTTTCATGATCTTTAAATTTCTGATTTCTATTTATTTGTTGTTTTTTGTTTTCATAGGACCAGGGATTGAACTCAGGTCCTTGCGCTTGCCAGACAAGCACTATTTTCTGATTATTTATGTTGTCTCCTTGTAAGGGACTTTTTGTTCTTATTACAGTGCCTTACATATTACTGGTTTATGATAAAAAGGTTTTATTTGGTGAAATTTATGACAAAAATGACTAGTCCTTCATTTATTTTGAAGTTCTAGGCACTCAAGTGTTGCACTCACTGCTACCTCCAAATAGTCTTTGATTTGCCCTTTCAGTCCTGATGTCAACAATCCATTCTACTACATAGCAACATGTACATGTGAGTCTGTGGTCAGGTAGCAGCTGAAATAGTTGATGGTTTCTGTATTTTCCTTGTTATTTAGTACCTCACAATTTATATCAAGTAACATACAGAAGAGTTAGCAGTGAACAATGTAATAATTAAAATAACAATTAGAATGTATGCTGATTCTGGTCTTGTGGACCGGAATCAAATCATACTCCATGTATTTATGTTCTATGCAGACAACCAACAAGTCACTCTTAAAGTAGTTGGTAATTATAAAATGGAAACCATGCAATTTGATGGCGGAGGTTAACATACATGACTCTTCATTCTAAAATAATTGTGAAATGTTATGTTTATGCTCGAGAATTATTATAAGTATCTCACTCTTAGAATACTTTCTGCCTATTTTACATTAATAACAAGATTTTTAGCTACATTTTATTGTTAACATGTCACTTTGTATTATTAATTTCTATTACATTACTGTAGTTTGATATACATTAACATTTTTGCTTTATAACTATTTCATTCAGGTATTTAATATATTTCAATTTTTTAATTCAAAGGTAAATACTAAAGTTTATAGTTTGTATATTTTGATAGCTTTTTTTATAGCTTTAATTTATCATGAAATATATGTACATTTCTTCTTCCAGGACCTTTTTACCTTTTATACCTTGCAAGACAGAAAATTATATATGGAGACCATAGCATCACCTAACGAAATGTATATAAGAGGAAGATATGAAAATGTTTTTTTTTTAATATTATGGCCAGCTAATCCTGCTCTGGGGGTGGGGCTGGCACAGGATGTGGTGCCTGGGATAGAACCACGGTTGCTGTGGTTGCCTAAGTTGGCATAAGCAAGCGCTTTAGACTGCTGAGCCATCTTGATGGCCCCATGAAAGTGTTGTCTTATAAGCAGAGAAGAATAAAATTTGTGGATATTATTTCTCTGACTTCACATCTGTAATTACCATCAAAGATAGTTAATGTCAACTGAAATTATACATGGACTGACGTAAAAAATTCCTGCATGGTCAAGGGTGCAGATATCTGTATGAATGTATGCCTAAAATTGGGCTTTCAAATATGTAAGTAAGTTCTGGGCTCTTTTATTCTATTTCTAAGGTACAAAAGGTAACTTTTATTTGTGGTTACAAACTTATCTATTTCTCAGTATTAGCACTCAGTTTATAATGTGCACAATACATAGACTTTTATATTTATACTAATAACCCATCTTACCAATCAATCCCCCTGTGGTAGTTATTTCTATTAAAGAACTGTACCTCCTCAAAGGTTTTTGGGCTGGGGGAGTTACTAAGGATGGAAGGATGCATAACCAGGAACAAATACAAAGCGGTGGTACCTGAAAAACAATACAGGTTTTGAAATTAATAAAAATGAGAGATAGTTTCCCACCATTAGCACTTCAAAGTCATTAATAAATTAAATATGAAAACTATCTAAGGAAGTTCATTATAAATACTTCTTGATTGAAACTGAATAAAAATAGACATCTAAAAACATTTTCTGAAAATTGAGACAGCCTGTGTAGGAAGGGGTGTGCTGCAGGTCTCAGGAGAAGGAGCTTTCAGTCTTAGCTCCTCTCCGTTTTGTCTGTGACTGGCTTTTAGCTACTTTTTGTCTCAGTTTCCTTTCTTTCTTTATTTTTTTAAAATAGTAATTTCAGGTTCCCAAATGCTGTCAGCAATATTAAATGGGGCAAGTGAAAAAAAATTAAGTAGCAGATGATTAGACCATATGTTATTTTACAGAACACATTTTTGTTGGATTTGGAAAGCATAAAGCTCCTTTTCTAAGCTATGACTAAATCTAATTATTTTCTAAGATTTATTTAAAATGAATATTCTCAGCTCTGACAGCAAAAGCATGTATGGCACAACCGGCCTTTGTCTCTTGCCCTTGATAATGCAAAGAAGATGAGTACGAGTCATGTTCTTTGAATCTGTTAATATTAGAAACAGTAGTACTAATTACCAGTAATTTATTATCTACTTCTTGTACCAGCATTTTTTTGTATTTTTTTCTTTTAATAAGAAATAACAATGTGACAGTTTCAAAACATGTTAGTAGCACATTCTCAATAATTGATACAACGTGTATTGCTGTCCTAGTAGTAGTTATACAGAGCACAGAATGCAGACATGATAATTTTTCTTATTATTGTTGCTACAAAAAATTTCTTTTCATTGAACTAAGAGAAAGTAGTTGTATACATAGTGCAGTCTTCCATAATTGCAGTGAAAGATTGGAAGATTTTCTCAGTTTTCTTAACTGCCTATTTTATAGATTTTTCTGTTTAGGTGAAAAGACAATGTATCTGAAGACATTATGGTATCAATGATGCACAATATAAATGAAATATATCATTTTTAATATGTTATATTACCAAAATTAAAAATTGGGCTTTTAAATAAAGTTATGAGGCTTATGAAAGCTAATTAAACTCAAGACAGAATATAATCTTTTAAGACATTTGCCTAAAGTTGAGAGTGCTTACATGCTTATGAAAATTAATGTGAAATAAATTGCTAAAATTAAAGAAAAGTAGTGGTTTTTCTCTCAAACATAGCCTACAAAATTAGCATTTTGTTAGAAATAAGGGTAAAAAGTGCAAATTTTTCAGAAATGGGAGTGTAATAAGCTATAAAATAATTTTTTTGCCCTTAATTAGGAGGTATAATGTGACACTTATGTGGAAGAAAATAGTTACTTTGGGTTCAGGATGTTCGAAATTTAACCATGTACTTGAAATTGTGGCCATGTATATTAAGTCATAATATAAAAATGTTTCTGTGGCATGTGTTCAGCACTCCTAGTTTCCATTCGCCCAGTCTAATGTGACTTGCATTACCAGACTATCAGATGGTGCAGGTTCTGTTTGTGGTAACCCAGGTAACAGGTAGCAAGAGAAATCTAATATGGCCTTGCAGTATTTCTTGTACTTGAAAGAATTATTGTTCTAATTTTGCTTCATAACATATCCTGTTGCAATTTGTACAAAATTTTGAATTCTCTTATCTCTCTGGTAAGCTTTCTCTACTATTGCTTTTTAAGTCTACCATATCTATTCAACAGAAAAAATATGAAACAACAGTAATGTTGTTTAAAAAATGAACCCAAAGAGACATTATCTCTAGGTTGCATCTGAGCAAAATGATGAGCACTTATCTACAAGTGTAGATAAATTATAAGGGCTGAAAATATAGTACTCTGTGGTACACAAAAATATTCCTGACAGGCTTGACTTAGGACAATGATGCTCCGATTTTACCATGTGTCAGATTCACTATGGAGTGGCTGAAGAAATTGTGCTTCTAAAACGTTTTTTTGTGGTAGTGATGCTCTTGGTCTGATGACTATCTTTTGAAAATCAATGAATTGAAATAAATGTGAAAAAAATACTTAAAAATTTCTTTGGGGAAAAATTTTCCATTACTTAAAGTCCACAGTAAGGTAAATAGAAAATGTGTTTTGGAGTCAGGTAAGCTGCAAGGTCAAGAGTTTCATTTCTAGTACTTACCAGCCATGTGAACTTGAACAAAAATTATCTGAGTCTTATTTTTCTCATTTTTTTTTTTTTTGTCTTTTTGAGACAGGGTCTTGTTATGCAGTTCAGGCTGACCTTGAGCTCACTTTTGTAGCCCAGGTTGGTCTTGAACTTGCACCGATCCACTTGCCTCAGCCTCCCAAGTGCTGGGATTACAGGCGTGCGCCACCACACCCGGCTTCTCATCTGTTTACTGGAGAGAAAATACTTAGCTATCTGGGTTTTTATGAGTGGAGTGAGATAATATGTCTGGAAGTACTAGTACCATATCTAAATATTTGCAAAGTGCTTTTAAAAAAACATAATGAGATTTAATTTATAGTTATAATAAAGAGCTATGTCAAATACATTTATATACCACTTATGTAATTGAGATGCAACTGTGAAAAAGAAGGCCTTTTATGTAAATAAGAAAAACAAATATTTTTGATCATATATATAATACTTCTTTACTGAAATTTATTTTTTAAGAACGATATTAAACATTTTTTTAATAATATGTTTAAGACAGGACAGAGGAGAAGGCTCAATAGAATAAGTGCCTGCCTGGCAAGTGCAAGGTCCTGAGTTCAATCCTCAGTACTGGAAAAAAAATGTACATATTTAAGACAAACAGAATAAAACAAACATAAAAAATAGATATCATCTGTTATTTTGCATAGTTAATAAGAGGCATGATATAATTTAGTGTTGTCAAAAAATAAAGTTGTGATTTCTGAGTTCTGTCTTTATGGATAATAATCTGTCCTGGTAAATCAAATACCAGGACAGGCAAACATATTTAAGTAACTGTCAATAAAAATTCAAATTTTATATTTTCCTCATTTTCAATAGTGAAAAATGTTTGAATATCTTGATAACTAAAAATCTATGTAAAATTATCCCAGAAAATACTTTTGACTAAAGATAAAAATAAACTATTTAATTCTCATGAAACTGATATGAGAAGATATTTTTGCCTAATTAAAAGTAAGATCCATAAAATATTGTAATTACAACATGGGGCCAGGGAGATATCTCAGAAAAGTAAGTACCTGTTTGGAAAGTGTAAGGTCATGAGTTCAATCCTGGCACCAAAAAAAAAAAAAAAAAAAAAAGAAAGAAAAGATTTGTAATTACAACATGGATGGATTCTAAAAGTATCATGGGAAATGAAAAACATTAAAGACTGCACACTGGGCCGGGCGATAGCTCACCTGATGAAGCACTTGCTTAGGCAGCATAGAGCCTGGGGTTCAGTTCCTGGCACCACATGCAGTGCCAGCCCCACCCTGGGCACACTGAGCCAGCTGCTGAGGGTAGGCGTGGTGATGCTTGCCTTACTCCCATTACTGAGGAGGTGGAAAACAAGAAGATAACCACAAGTCTAAGGTGCTAATTGAGACCCGTGAAAAATAAATAAAATTTAAAAAATTGAAAAAAGACTACATATTGTCTTTTTCTGTTTACATGAACACCTAGAAAAGGTAAAACCAAACTGTTGATAGTGGATGTGTCAGGGATTGAAAAATTGACTGCAAAAAGAGGAAGAGAAATTTTTTTGGATATAATTGTCCTAGGTTTTGAGGGAGACTGACTATGATATAATGGGTGAATTTTATTACACATAAATCATGCCTCCATAAAACTGGGAAAATAAATTTCTCTGAAAAGAAGCTTTTTCTGTTACTTTTTTTCAAAGGGAAGTACTATATCCAAATAGCAACACACAGTGTAAACTCTGTTGAGTTTAGGATGATAAGCAGTGATTCTGTCCTCTACCCATGATAGTAAGATATCTGTACATCCAGCACAGCAGGGGACCAAGCAGACCCTGCAGGGCTTTCTGAAGCAGACTTGGTATGCCAAGCAGCACTGAGAAGTGACCAGTGATGACAGAATTATGGGATTACAGGGGCATTCACTGAAGAGACTTCAGTTTCAATGTTTTCCTGGTTGCCTTGGGCTTTAGGTAGATAAGGACAAGTGAAATAAATAAGGACAAGAACAGTATTTGTCATACTTATTATTGTTTTCAAATTGATATTTACAAATGAGACTAAGTGGAAATAAATAGGGAAGGATCTGTGTACCCTGCATAGAATTCCCCTAGTTATTTCCAGAGAGACAAGGAGAGGAAATATATTCCCCTTAGCAAGCAATATACTTGAAATGGCTGTTTCCTCTGAAGCCAGAATCCCAGGGTCCAGAATAATCTATCATGCAGGATACATTTTTGAATGTCTTCCACAGGGCTTCATTTTAATGCTGGTTCTCATAGAAACAAGAAGTTTATGGGGAAAAAAATTGCATACCAATTTACGAAAAGGTGCAATAGCTTTCTCCTGGGTATGAATAAAGATTATTCTTAGCACAAAGTTTTGTTTATGTCAAGGAATTCTGCTTGTCGGATATCTTTTGGACTCTTAACAAATACTTATCTCTGCAAGAAATAGTTGGCAAATCAACTATATCAGGAAGATGGCAGGGTTAAGGGACTTTTTCTGAAAGGGATTTATGAAGAACTCTATGTACTTACATGTATGCCTCTTGACTTCTGAGAAAAACCTGTCAGTTTCTAAACATGTGACTAGTTTTGCTTTGAGAAGTGTTAAAACACTTTTCAAGAAAAATCTTTGGAAAAAATAAAATGTGCCACCAAATTGTATATTCAAACTTTGTGGCATCAATTTCATGATTTTCATTTTTTAAAAAAACTCACCTTGACAAAGCAATGAAAGAGCTTATCAAGATAAAGATTATATCAGAGGATGACATTTTTATTTATTTACAGAGTATTCGTTATAGCTTTATGGGAAATTTAAAAACTTACTGTGACAAGAATTCATTGTCTAGACATAGGTATTTTTATGCTGTTTGCTTAATCACAATGTTAGAAGTTCTCACCAGTTTTCTGGGGTCCTATTACCAAGAATTTTGGTAAGCGATCACAGGTTTTTTCTTTAGACCATATGTCTCTGTGGCGTTTGTCATCACATGGATTCTAAAAGTCGGAGAAGAATATAGAGATACAGTTTTGTGACTGTTCGTTGCATTTTCAATGTTTATCCTTATAAGACATCCCAGGAAACAATGAGACAACCAGGATTCCCTTAAAAAAGTTGAGATCCCTGTAGTGGAGTCATACAAGATTTAGAATAGTCTTTCTTCCCTAAAGTTAAGAGCAAGAGAGGAGATATTTTTACTCTGGGCAAATGACCTTATAGTGGTGACAGCTTAATATTTTTCTGTCACTGGAAGTTCTATGTTTTAACATTTTTTAATAGTGAGCTTGCTGGGTAGACATATACTTCCTGCTAACCTAATTCTCTCATTATTTAATAGATAATTGAAGTACAAGGCATCAGAGACATTTTTTTCTAAGTAACTTTGAACTTTGCTGCTGTGTTTCAGAGGGCTAGGGATGTAACCACATCAATGACATTTCCAGAAAGCTCCTCATTCCTTTATGGCAGCCTTCAAAGGTCGTAAATGTAATCACAAAATGTACATTAAAGGCTGGTGCTAAAAAGTACTAAATTTAAGCAAATGAATGAAATGAACTGAATTACTACCTGAGGGATTCTGCTTTTGCTCTATAATGCCTCAAACCAACAACCACTGTGCATGACATATCTAGAAAACCATTCATTTAAAATACAAAGTAGACAGTATGTAGAAAAGTGAAATGAATTGTCATACTCTAATATTATTTTAGGAATGGACATACGGGACCCATTCCTAATATTTATTTCTATTCAATTTATTTCTATTCAGTTGATACAGTAGCATGTGAAGTTAAATAAACTGCTTATTTTAGTTAACAGTAGAGTGAAGGTAATCTAGCTCCTTTTAGAAAAAAAATTGTTTTAACCTTGTCACCTGAAATAATAATAATTTAACTTTAGAAGTACAATGCTAAATTAGCAAAAAGACTGCATGCCTTTCCAGTCGTTAACAGTTGGCGGTAGTCAGGATGCTTGTTATAGCTGCAAAGGATATTGTACCATGCTTCCACAGCCCCTGTGGTACCCTGCTAGATACACTACTCTGTCACTTCTTGGGAGCTTCTTTTTGTTTGTATGGTAATTAGCTTATAGTTCAGTGCTTAATGGACTCAACATGGAGTTCAAACTTGACTGCAATTCCAATTTGTGAAATTTGTTGCATTTTATTTCTAAATATTGTTACTGTTTCACCACTAAGAACAAGTGATTAAGAGCATAGCTTTTGGGAGCCAGGCAGCCTGGAACTGGCTCCCACTCTGCCAGGGCAGATGTGTGATTTTACTTAACTAACATGGATTTTCTGTGCCTTAGAACCTATATCTGTGTTATGGTTTATGTCTAGTTGTCCCCCCAAAGCCTCATGTAGTCATTGGGCGGAGACTTCTAGAGTTTGAGACTTGATCCATGATCCCTGGGATTGTGGGTTTTAGTACTGATGGGATTATGGGTCAAAGTACTTCTAGGATTATGGGTGTAGCCTAAGGCAGGGGCTAAGGCGGAGAGCCTGGATGTAATATAAAGAGAGACAGAGAGACAGACTAGAGCTGTTGCTGCTGCTCTGCTGCCCTGATTGATTGGCTGCCTCTGCCACCATTTTGTTGCTGTTCCGCCACCATGAACTGGATGCTCTCCGCCCTGCTCCACTCAGCCTTGGGCCAGCCGAATATGGACTGAATATGACTAAATAAACCTTTCCTTCCTTCATCTTGGGTGTCAGGTATTTGTCCCAGCAATGAGTAAAACGTAACTAAGACAATCTGTAAAATGAGAATAACTGTACCTACCACAGAGGGTATTTGTGACAATCAAGTTAACACATGCAAAGTGCTTAATGTGATACATGTATTTATTTGCTCTATTTATTTCTACATATCAAGTGAGCAACTTTAGTTTCCACAATGTTATACTACCTAAGAGTCTATACTTGGAAAGGTAGGTTATCCCTAGAATGGTTGGAATGTGCTGTATTAATGTAATATTTTCTCTTTAGAACCACAGTGACTTATCTATAAACAACTCCCTCAGGCCTCACCTAATTGCCAACCACTATTTCTGAATGCAGCTTGTATTCTGTGATTGTGGATGTGTCTTCAGCTCCTCTCAGAGACCCCTTATCATGATATTGTCATTAGATATGGGAAGCCCATTTATGGCTGGCCAGTTGGCTCTCTGCTTATATATAACCCATTAACACCTGCTGTCATTTCAACCTATTGCAATTTGCAAACGAGTCTCTCACTCCTTGCCGAAAAGTCTGCATCTGCTCAACCTCTCCCTGAAAATTTTATAATTTCTAACTATCAAAGGGAGAGAGAATTTGGCTCCAACTGTACCAATAATATGACTACAATTCAAGAAGTAGTAAATATATTGAGTTTTTAAAATTCCCTTGATTTTCAAAGGCATTGGATACCTTACAGAAATATAAAATATGTCTGTGGGAATAATTGGTTGTATCAGCTACTTCTTACCTGCCAGAGAGGGTCTTTCTGATCAGGAAACAGCTCAAAATACTTATGAGCTAGTTGCACTGGAGGCAGAGTCTGAAGACGTAGGTTGGTCCAGGTCTGTACAAAGTTAGCTAGGTTGACAAATGTGTATAATCCCAGCCGGTCATTCCCGTAGTTGGACAAATGGGTCATGAAAATACTGATCTGAAAGACAGGAACTTCAGTGTAAACACCTGTTATTTTACCACTAGAGGGCAGTTTAGTCATAGCAATGCTGAATTTTGGAACCTATCCCAGTCATTACATTAAGGCATGTTAGATAGTATGTTACTAACAGGACTTGACAAGCACTTTCTGTGAAATTTTAACATACTTCATACTAAAAATGAGATAGAAATCTGATAGCTGTCACATATCCATCCTTCTACAATTAGACCAATCCTGAATAACACATCATAGAGATCTAATTTCAGTGATATGTGGGCTACCAATCATTTGGAGCTCTAGGATTCAGAAAGTTTAGAGTTTGCAATTCTAATTGTGTTTACTTCACGATTAAATGCTACCTGTAACGTAGCATTGCCAGTTATGGAGTATGGTTAATCAATTAATTGCTATTCTAGCATGAACCCAATTTCTTTTGATATGCATTTCTTATACAACATAGCACAGTAACACACTGGTTTCTCAATATTATTTTGCATTAATAGTACTTTTAAACACTTTTCCATATTTATTGAGTCTGTTACTCCCAACATAAGATACCACCTTTAAGAAAAGTTTTAGTGTTGTCTAGATAAAAGTGACGCTTGCTACAAAAGCAACTGACCTAGGTTGAATCTGTGCATTACATAAAAGAAGAGCCCCCCTGAAAAGAAACTCAGCAACTGTGAGGAACTTTTTATAATGCAATAAATTTGATTTCTTCAGGTTTGGTTAAATTAGTCTGGGATGTAAAATGGGCATTTTAAATTACTGCCTTAATGGAATGCAAATAATTTTTGTTGGTTATTTTCTGACAAATGGAAAGAATATTTGTATGCTATTTCCAATAGCCAAGAAAACCAACGTGGCAATTATGCTTCTATAATTCATATGACAACAGTACTTTCTTATAATATGTAATTTCTTCGGAGCAAATGACAATCATTGCTATTGAAAGAATCATATGAATATAACCGGTCAGTTATTAAGTGGACAAAAATTTGTTGAGGTAATATAGTAGAGACATATAACAAAAAGTTATATTAAGGTTTAATATAGTTCACAGAACAAAAGTAATTAAAACTAAGAATAAGAGGAGATAATAATATCCTATGCTGTATGGAACAAACTCTATAGGCTTCCATGAATAAAGCTTCAACTTCAATCAAGAAATTTAAATATATTTTTTAATATACATAAAATCTTAGAACTTTCACAGACAAAATAATCTTGAATGATGGTTTCAAATGGTATGCTCAAAATATGATTCTTTTATTACTCTTTTTTTCTTCTCTAAGTACAGGTGACTGAGAAATTTTGAAAGTGAAAACCATTTTTAAAATTGGAAGTTCATGTTTAATATCTGCATGAGGTAGTTTTTATTTCTTTGTTTTATATATATTATTATATATAATATATAATATAATAATATATATTATTAATACATATTATATATTATTATATATAATATATTATATATTATATAACATATATTATATATATATTATCTTGTATTGATATATATATATAATTCAATGCAAGATAATGACAATCAGTAAAATGATGCTTCAATTGACATTTCTTGTAAGAAGAAATGTTAATATGATTGAAATATATTAACCCAGCTAGCCACAATTATAATTTTTGGATTTACTTTATAAAATGTCTGTCAATAAATCTGTAACATCACATTTTTCTTGAACCATATTTTCATTGGAAAGAAATGGAAAATAGAGATACCGTTTTCATTCGAGTATGTGTGAACTCTCTTTGAATTCAGTATTTACCAGAGAACACAGTTTATGCTATGAAAATTAAAGCAGAATTCTACTTTTGTATCTGCATAATGACAGGAAGCAAGCAAAAAGCTATTCTCTGATAAAGATAACCAGCTCTGAAGTAGTTATAAGCCAGCTAATGACTCTGCTTTGGCTGAAACAGAACATGATTTGCAAGAATTAAGGCAAAGCTTATAAAGTGTTGAACATAATCCTGTAAAAGAAAGACTACTTAGCCTTTAAGAATAGAAACTTTCCCCACCACTTTCAGTTATAGTTTTGCATACTGACTTTAATGTATGAACAAAAAGACTCTTTCAAAGTGATGTTTTTGTAATTCATGTCATCTCATGATCCTTTCTAGTTTGGGATCTGTTTTGTGTTTTTAAAGGGGGCATAATTCATTAGGATATAAACATTTCAACATCTTTTAAAAGTATTTTTAAGTGAATACTACTGTTTACACAGGCATAGTATATTGCATATCTTTTGCTAAATATGTAATCTCCATTAAAAATAGATTTTAGTGAGAAGGTATATAGAAGCAATAGGATTGGCAACACATATATAATGAGAATGTTTGGATCTAACATTAGCTTTCTTTCTAGGTAGCGCTTCTTTACTACTCATGCTCTGACTTATGACATTTATAAAGTTGTTTCACTCCTTGGCAGTTTCTTATCTGACAACAGTTTCTGCATGGTTCAGGAAGAAACAAAGGAAAAGCTTGAAAATGTTACCAGGGCAGGGTAAGTAGATACAAGTCTTCTCCTAAAGAGCTCACCTTTCTATTTCTAAGAATGCTTCAGCATTGAAGTTTTATTTTATTTACTTATTTATGGCAGGGTCTACAGGATGTTTTTAGGGTCTCACCACTAGATTGAACTCAGTGATCCTCCTGTTTACAGACTCTCAAGAGCTGGGATTACAGGTGCATGCCACCACGCCCAGTCTCAATTGCCATCTCAGAGGGAGCAGGGTCAGCACAGCAGGCCTGGGGATTAAACCCCTGGACCCTGAACTTGTTTGCAGATGCTTTAATCCGCCGAGCTATTTGGCTGGCCCTTGAAGTTTTATTTTTACATTATGTATATTTTTATTGAAGCAGTGATCTAACAACAAGGTCTTATGCAAGCCTTGTGCCATTGGACTACAGTGTTAGCTACAGATAGTTCAATAGGGGGAAAATGTCAAAGAAGTTACAACTGCATTTATAAAATAAGTTTTGCTACAAGAATATTTTAATTAGTTATCAAAAATTAATTATCTTCCTGAAATTCAAATCGTAAAACTCTGGTGAAGGTATGAAGTTTCATTAGCAGTGGAAAAAAAGTTTCTCTGGCCTGATAGGGCTAGATGTGTGCAAGGTACTCATCCGTGATTCTTTTTCCTATAAAAGGCAAAGGTTAAATGCTCGACACCATATTGAGTAGTATTTATGAGAAAAGAAACGGATGCCACTTGTAATCAGTGCAGCTGAGAGAAGGATAGGGAAGTTTCATCTGTGATTTCCAACATAAATTCAAGCATCTATAGAGGTCCAGGTACTAGGGAGGCATTAATCAATACACAGAAGAACTAGGAGCAGAGCAAAGATTGTTGGGCAAAGCTGTGGATGGCACAGCAATTACTGTTTCCTTTGAAGAAAAAGTCATGGGCTGGGGAGATAGCTCAGTAACATAAACACCTGCTTGGCAAGCACAAGGTCTTGAGTTTGATCCCTGCTACCAGTAAATAAATAAATAAATAAATAAATAAATAAATAAATAAATAGCTGTTTCCTTTGAGAAAGTCAGAGGAAAGAGCAGGAAAAGGATGCAAACAAATGCTATGCCTTATTTGACCCAGACACCAGACCCGGCATGTGAGTGAGACCTCCCTAGGTCAGTCAGAAACTCATTGGACCAGCATGCAGGCCCACCATATGATTGAGTCTGCCCTGGGCCAGCCAAAAACTCTTTCAACCTAGCAGCCATATCCGGTGTGTAATGTAGACCACCTGGGGTCTACCAGAAACTCATCTGGTGAACTACCAGGCCCAGCATGTGAGTGAGACCTCCCTGGGCCACCTAGAAACTCATTTGACCCAGAAACCAGGTCCCAATGTGCCCAGTGTGGAAAACTGCTACAGAAATCCCTGCAGAGAGACCAGAGACAAGACTCACCCAACTGATCCAGGAGCAGAACATCTTGCCAGAGTGGCACAGCAGGTTTGCCTCCAAGGGCTGCAACAGGAAGAAGTGGAGCTCAGAAGCCAGACTCAAGCCAGACCCACATGGATGACTTTGAACTTGGTAGATCCGGATTTGTTGCTAAGGTAAAAACTCTACCAAAGCTCTAAACCAAAAGTTAGAAGACAGGCCTATACAAAATGACGAAGACAAGGAGCAAAATGCACTCTCAGGCCCCAAGCCCACCCAGAACAAATACAGGAGAGAATAGCAGAGAAGAAATTGGAAATCACACACCTGAAATCTCTGAAATAATAGTATCTGAAGTAAAGAAAAAACTGCAGACAGACATAGAGGAAATCAGATGAGAAATAATTTATGAAGTAAAAAAAGAAATAATACCTATAATAAAAGAAGTACTAAGTGCCTTTAAAGACAATGATAAAAAAATACGAGAATAGTGGCCCAGCAGGATGGCTCAGTGGTCTAAAGTGCCTGCTTAGGAAAGCTTGGGTGGCTGCAGGGACTGCGGTTCCATCCCCAGCACCACATGCTGCACCAGTCCTGCCCTCAGGGCAGGCTGAGCCAGCCATAAAAATAAATAAATAAACAAACAGAAGTTCTGAAACAAGAAAAAAATAAAAAATATAAAAAAATATGAGAATAGAAAAATGATAGAATCTTGGCATGAGCAATGTAGGAAAGTAATAGAATGTATGAAGCAGATTCAAAGTGCTATACAGGAACTTAAAACCTCCATCACAAGCTAGCAAAATCATTTCAGTGAAAGTGAAAATAGATTTTCTGACCTATAAGACACCATTACAGCTAGTGAAGAGGTAAGGAAAGATCTCGTAATGACAACTAGGATGCAAGAAAAAATAATTTAACATTTGCAAGGTGACACAAAGATGAACAATGTAAGTTTAATAGGCCTCAATGAGAAAGAAAGATTCTTTACAAATGATAATAAAAGAAAAGAAAGGGGAAAAGAAAAAAAATAATAATATTGATTTAGAAGGGTTAATGTTTAATTGTTTGATCAATCTTATATACTTACATGTATTAATCTAAACTGATCTGATGGTGAAAATATGTAATATAACCCGTGTTAAATTTAAACAATAAAAAAAGATAAAAAATGATAATAAAAGAATACAGGAAGAAGTAATAGCAGAAAACTTCCCAAATATGGGGAAACAGTTTGACATTCAGAAAACCAAAGCATATAGAACTCCAAATAACATCAACACAATTAAAACCATACCCAGACATATAATGATCAACATCCCAGAAATTCAGCACAGAAACAGTATACTAAAAGCCATTAGAGCTGGGCATGGTGGCGCACGCCTGTAATCCCAGCACTCGGGAGGCTGAGGCAGGAGGATCGGTGCAAGTTCGAGGCCAGCCTGAGCTACAGAAGTGAGCTCAAGGCCAGCCTGAACTACATAGCGAGACCCTGTTTCAAAAACCCCCCCAAAAAATAAAAAAAAATAAAATAAAATAAAATAAATAAATAAAAGCCATTAGAGAAAAGAAACAGATCACATTTAAAGGAAAGCACATTAGAATAATAGAAGATTTCTCCTTAAAACTATCAAATCAAGAAGAGCATGGAGCAAACTATTTCAAGTCTTGCAAGAAAACAAATTCCAGTCCAGAGTGCTATACCCTGCAAAACTCTTTCAAGTTCAATGGAGAAGTGAAATACTTCCAGGACAAAGGACAACCAAAGAATTTCATGATGACAAAGCCAACCCTGCACAGTTTACTAAAAGATATTCTAGAGAAGAATCAAAATGACTACAACTCCATGAAGGAGAATAGAAAGAACCCACAAAATAGGGCAAATAATAAAATTCAGGTAAAAAAGAGATATACAGAACAGTCTTTCAACTATTCTCTTATATACAGCTGCAGAATATGTCCATCAGCATATTCTACAAATAAACTTCTCCTGCACCCTATGGGTCATGATTCTGTCTGGGTCTACAGGGTAGATATCAAAGAAATAGCAACAGCTTAGTCCCCCAAGTGACACCTGGCCACCAGTCAGCATCTTGGACACTGTCCATTTCTATGACATATTAGAACTTTGTGTGATATCCTATCCCCAAAATGTTAGAAGTTCTGGTCATATATTTGCAATTTCAATATTTATGTTATATTTTATTCTTAGTAATTCTTTACTACCATGGAAACTTTTTCTTGGCTGATATCTTTGTATATATCCACCTATTCAAATACTACGTGAGTACTCTGAATTGATTATAGATTTGTACATATGATACACAACATTCTGGCCTCTAAGTTGGAATAGTGATTTGATTTTAATATTGGAATCTTGTTTTGAAATATTTAATTTAATTTTTATTAATATTTAACTTTCTGAGTATTGTTTAATTATCATTTTTGCTTTAAGATTCATACTATATCTGTGACTTACAACCTAATTATAAGACATGGTATGATATTTTCTCCTCATATTAGAAACTTTTAAAAGAAAAAAATATATGTATACACAAGGATACATATATATAGGATAGATATATAACTACTTTGTCTTAGTTCACTGAGAATAAAAGGTTTTAGTAATATTGTTTAGACAAGATACCATGTCTGCACCTTTTCCTCTGAATAACTACTGTAAAGACAACAATATGCATGGTATTAATTATTGTAACTGTCTTACTAACTTGTTTTGAAACTGTTTCATTGATATTTTATATTTTTTCTCATTAAAATGAATTAAAATAAAAATAAAAAGAAGTAAAAAAAAGAATTGGTATGCCATCTATTCTAAACTATGCCTTTCATAGCTGTGCTGCTCAGTTTAAATCCACAAGTATTTTTCTGATCATCCTTGTATTTACTAGATACTGTGACTGGCTCTGGCAGTTCAAATCAAAACACTTGCCTAAGTTTTGCCCAAGAAAACAAAGTACAGACAGAAGGGGAAAAGCGTTTGCTTGGTAACCTTCAAGGTAACTGAATAATGAAGAGCTTTAGTATATACACAAGCCAGAGAGAAAAATGTTAAATATTCTAATCACTATACCTTACACTCAGAGATTCTGATTTCTTGTACTTGGAGAGTTCTTGGTGCTTGTGTTTCAGAGAACCTGTCTTAGTGGTCCTGATACAGGCATTATCAGAATGAAATCTGAGGAAAACTGGCTAGATCTAGTTTGCTCACATAAATGTTAATTTCTCATGGAACTGCATGTTTATCCTAACAGAAAAGATTCAAATCACCAAAGCCATTGGCTTCTCTTTATTAGTATTTTGAATACAATTAAAAATGAACACCTTTGTTTTATTTCATAAATATATATATTCATTTTAATGAGAAAGATAAAATAGCAATGAAATAGTTTCAAATTAGGTTAGTAGGAAGCTTACAATAATTAATACATTGCATATTGTTGTCTTTGTAGTGATTATTCAGAGGACAAGAGGCAGACATATCTAAACAATATTAGTACAAATTTTTATTCTTAATTAAACTAAGAGAAAGTAGCAGTATATCTACCTTAACTCTCTTGTGTACACACACACATACACACACATATGTATTTTTCACAGCAGAAGTTTTATTTACGTTTTTTTTGAAGTTACTGACATATAACACTAGATTGCCTAACAACTGATAGCTAACCTTAACCAGAGAGGATGTTCATCTCAGGAGTCAGGTAGCTTGTTTGCTTTAGGCACTGAGCCAAGTCATACCTATAGATATTTGATCAGTTTCTTAGCTTCATGGCTTCCAGCATATCCTCCCTTTTTATTTTGTTTTGTCAGAGATGGGTGTTCCACTGCAGTTACAGAAGTAGTATCTGGATAAGTCTTTAAAGGACCTTTTCATACTTGAAGTAAGTCTAAAGATTGTAGGTTCTTGAATTCAGCAAAATAGTCCAATATAGTCCAATAGGCCATAATAGTATGGGTTATCAGCAGAAATGACATTTACCAGAAGTTGTTAACTTGAGCCTTTTACAGCATAGCATGTTAATATGGCTTTACTTTTTGCTATACTCTCTTTAAAGTAAATGTTTGTAAAACTAAAAAGAAAGGTAATAAAAGAAAAGAAGAGACTGGAAAAAATGTCACAGGATTGTGATGCTACAGTGTTGTATATAGTTTGATTTCTAAATTTCCTTGTAAAAATGCATAATTGCTTTACTTCACATTCTATGGGGATTTAAATTTTAGAATATTGATGGTTGTTGGAAAATATCAGTTCCATGTTTTGTCTAAGGCATTTCATATTCAGACACATAGTGATGTTAAGCTCAACTGCATCTTATAACCATGAGATATAACAGTAATAATAATATTATTGAGCTTCTCTTCAGAATGTTCAACAACTAAAGTTTGTGGACCATAATTAGAGAAATAGAGAGGCTATAAGTGTAGTCAATATTTTGGCCCTAACTCTTCAAGGTCAGTGAGGACTCAGAACATAAGGGAACTTGTGCTGTGACATCCTGTAACTCAGTGCTGTCCCAAATTTTCTGATGAAGGGGATTATGGGGCTACAAAGGAAAGTAATCAATGATGTATAGGTGACTCTACATCTAAAGGGAGTCATTTAGAGAGAAAAAATTCTCTCAGGCTTTCACAGAGAACAAATTAGTCTAGCAATGGCTATGACTCATCCAGATGGCTGACACTGACAAAAGGTCTACAAAGTGCTGTAGATAGTTTCAGGGTAAGCCCTGAGAGGATTTGACTGACCTTGTCAGATACAAAAGTTACATTTTTGTTATGTCAGTCTTGCTTTTACTTGGTGTTAACCATCCAGCAGAAAAATTTAACCATGAGGCATAAAAAGTAATGCCATACAAATATATTTTGGTGCCCTAGACTTACAGGTGCCCCTAACACAAAGAACATCTTGATTGTGTATCTTCTGCCATCTTTGTTAAGGCCTCTGTACTATAGATATACGGATATGCACAGAACATGGCCAGAAACTTGGTTCTTACATTATTATAATTTCCAGTTAATTCTTTTATGACATGAAAAAGTCTTTTTCTACTTGTACCTTTATGATGTAGATTACTTTGTAACTTATTTAAAATGCTGCCTTACACGTTACTTTTTATTTTATGGCACTTTAACGATTGTATGGCAGAGGACAAGTATATTGCTGTTTGTTCTTGTCTGTCTTATTTCTCTGTTTTAGATCTAAATACCAGAAGTGCTTTTTAGGGTAGAAAGTTAAGGAAGCTAGTTTATTCATGAATGAGGTGGTGATCAAACATTGAAAGTTTCATTTTTATTATCATAAATTTATATATCAGTTCACTCATTGTCAAGATTGGATTCCTTCAAATGAATACATCTGGGTTTGGAAAATAAGCCAAAAATTCCAAGTAGAGAGCTTATTCTAATGATGCTCATGGCCTGGCTTCCTATTTTACAGTTTCTTGGCTCAAGCACTTTTTGAATTAAATGAAGTCGAGGTGCCATGCTAAATTACCTGTTCTCGGTCTACCATTTCAATATCTTCTGTCTCCCTTCTGTACTTAGGACAGACCAGTGTCTTGCTTGGCTTGCTGCTGTCCAGTGTTTCCTGGACTTGCCTACATCTGTGGTTTTCTAAGTGCAATTTCTTCTCTCTAGCATACACTACTTCACTTTTCTATATTTAACTCAGCCCAGTCCAACATATCCTGGGGTGTCACATTCATTTTTCTCAGATCTCTCTGGGTAAATGCTGTGTTTAAAAAATTTTTAGCCCTAGAGCTCATAGTTTTGACATTTTCTTACCTGAGTTATACTATGCTTTTTAAAAAATACTTGTTTTATTTGTTCCTGGATTGTAAGGTCCTTGGAAGTTGCCATTGGGACTTCTACACTTTATATTCACTGCCTGTGATATGTTGTGTGAGCTGTGGGCTGGCACTAATAATCTTATTTCTTTTTAAAAAATTTTATTTATTTTTTTCTTGTTTCAGCACCTTTGTTTGTTTATTCACTCATTTTTATGGCCGGCTCAGCCCGCCCTGAGGGCAGGGCTGGCACAGCATGTGGTGCCAGGGATCGAACGGCGGTCCCTGAAGCTGCCCAAGCTTTCCCAAGCGGGCGCTTTAGACCACTGAGCCATCCCGCCGGGCCAATAATTTTATTTCTAAAGGTGAGAAATCTAAACTCAGTAATTCTTTGTAAGTCCTAGTCATTCTGGTAATCCATTACCACTATTAAAACTGTGGGCTTCCTCTTTGATTTATCTTGTCTCTGCTAACATGGTTCCCACTTACTCTGTATTTCTCTCCCTGAACTCTGCTACCTTAGTCTCTATTTATTGCCTTATAGCCCACTTCTTTCTGTTTCATGTAAGACTTTGTTTTTAAATGTAAATATATGATATCTTTACAATTTGATTTTGGCTGCCAAGTTTGTAAGAAAGTAGGCTTTATCAGGGCTAGGGAGATAGCTCAGCAGTTTAAGCATCTGCCTGACAAGCGCAAGGATCTGGGTGTGATCCCCGGTACTGCATGCTGTGCCAGCCCTAGAACCCTGGGTGTGAAACTCCAGCCGCAAAACTCAGGGTGTGATGGTGCGTACCCATAATCCCAGCACTGGGGAGGCTGAGACAGGAGGGTCACTAGGAGTTTGAGCAGTGTAGTGAGACCCTGTAACCAATAAAGAAATGAGAAAATTAAAAAAAAATAGGCCCTGTCACCTACTAGCTCCAATTTTTGAAACTTATTTTTGACACTCAGTAGTTTAATTTACTCACATAGAGAAAAAAGCGTGCATTAAAAACTAACCCATAAGAGCTGTCACAGCTATCGTGTGTTAAGAGAACATTTAAAGCACTGACTGCTGCCTGGTAATTGCTTAAGTGATAATATTTATCATTTACATGTTGTTGTTATTATTTTGGGACACACTGTTTCTCATTTGGTCTTATTATCATCTCAAGCCTCCCTCCTTTCCTTCTACTTATTGTCTGATCACATCACCTGCCAAGCAAGGGTCTTTAAGGTCAATGATTTGAAGTTTTGTCCTATCTTCATCTTCACCTTTTTGCATTGTCTTTTTTGCTCTTAGTTCTCTGTACATTGGACACTATATTTTAGTTTTATTCCCACATATGGACTATTCAGCACAGTGTGAGAAACCAAACACATCATTGGAACTACTCCTAACATACCAGCACATGTTCCCAGTCTCAGTTGAACCTTCAGTACTACTATTCTTTTCATTTCATTTTATTCTATTTTGTCATTTCATTCTTTAGTTTCCTACAGTAGCTATTTCAAACTTTTTCCCTCTCTTGAGGCGCTTGGTTTAGTATTTCTGCTCTTCCTTGCTAGTCACCCTTAAATTAATAGGGAGTAAATTCATCAGGTAGATGGTCTTTCAACTCTGTATCCCTCTTCATTTTTTAAAAAAATGTATTTAGTGCAGGGCCTACATAGTCTCACTACACAGATCGGACTTGTAGTGTGATCCTTCAGTTTTTCAACTTCCCAAATGCTGGGATTACAGCCACCCACCACCATGCCCAGTCTCATTTGTTATCTCAGCACACCCCAGGAGTGCGGCTTGTGTAGCAGGCTGGGGATCAAACCCCCTGCCCCCTAGCCCCTGTGTCTGCCTCAGCAGTAGCTATCTAGCAGACCCTTCATTTAGTTTCTAAAAATTCCTCCTAACACCTGCGATATCAGGAAAAGTGCTCTATTTTACATTCAAGACTGTCTACCCCCACCACCATTTTTATCTTATTTGCTTTCAATTTCAAGGAGATCCTCTTCATCACTTATTTCTCTACTTTTCTCTGTTTGCAATCATCCTACAGATCCTCCTCTAATACCTGAAAATATATTTGAATCTCTTTCATCTTAGGTTTGCTCTCGACCTTTAGCTTTTCCAGCCAAGGCCATTTGTCCACTCTCCATCTGTCCACTGTCCATCTGAGCCAAGTTCTGGAAAGCAGTAACACACGGGGGCTGTCTTTACTCTTCACTTCACTCAGACTTTTGTAATTTAGATATTTCCTCCACCATCCCACTGAAAAATGCTTCCTTCCAAAGAAGAACAATAGCTACTTGCCTACATAACCCTTGAACAGTTGATCATCAATTTGATGATGCTGACTACACTTAACGTTGTCTCCTTCCTTGACTTTTGAAAAACTGATTTTTCCTACATCTTCACCTGTCTCCTTCATTGATTGCTCTTTCTCCGGATTACCTTTAAAATCTAATATTTCTCAGATTTGTTCTCTACATGCTGTCTCTAGTTGCAGTCACCATCTTGGTTCACAAATCATCAATGCCATCTATCCCTTCTTCTAAACTGTATTTGTGAACATCCAAGTGTCTAGTTGACATTTCAACTGGAATAATTCACTGCCACTTCACCCTGAATGTGGCTAAATGGAACTTATGTGTTTCTAATAAAATCAGAAAATTTCGAAATTTCTCTTGGAAAGTAGAGACCTCATTTATTTTATCACCGCGAGGTCCTTACTAACAATCGATGAAGTAATAACTAGCATAAAGTGGCTGTTCACTAAATAAGCATGTGAATGAATGAATCTTTATGTTAAGTTCTGGTCTTCCTTTTGAGTTCTTTACTTTCCCTAAGATCACCACTGTTCATATGGTCATCAAACTGATAAACACATTGTGGGTATTCTCAGTATTTTTCAACTTTTCTTGTTCTTTAGCTTATCTGGTTTTATTGAGACTCTTACAATTCATCTTGCCCTTATACTCTTTGTATTTTCTAGCTTAATTCTTGATTGCTGTTCATGTGTATGTGCTTTATTATTTTTTTATTTATTTGATACAAGGTCTCGCTACAGAGTTCAGACTTGTAGTGATCCTCCTGTCTCAGTCGTCCCAGCACTGGGATTACAGGCGTGCACCACTAAGCCTGGCTTTTGGGCTGGCATGGTGTGTCTGGGGTTCCAGGTTTGGCACAGCATGCAGTAGGGGGAACTAACTGTGGTCCTTGTTCTTGTTGAGTATGCATGTAGACTGTTAAGCTGTCTCCCCAGCCTATTATCTGCATTCTTTTTTTTGTCTTTTTGAGACAGAGTCTCGCTATGCAGTTGAGGCTGGCCTTGAGCTCACTTTTGTAGCCCAGACTGGTCTCAAACTCGCACCAGTCCTCCTGCCTCAGCCTCCCAAGTGCTGGGATTACAGGCGTGAGCTACCACGCCCGGCTATCTGCATTCTTTAAAATGCTTTGTAACTGGTCTTTCTGCGTCCAGTATCATGCACCTGTAATCTACCTTATAAAAGAGTGTTATCTATCAGATGCATAGTGCAAGTTATGCATAAAATTTAGAATTTTTAGAAGCCATATTATAAAAATAAAAAATAAATGGTTGAAAATAATTTCGATGTTCTATTTTATTTACTCCAATATACAAAATATCATCATTTCAACATATGGTCAGCAATGAAATTATTAGTGAGTTGCTTGTTCTTCTTATGTATTTTATAAACATAGTACATCTCCAGTTGGACTAGCCACATGTAATCTGTGGCCCACATACTGGACAGTGCTGCTCTATGTCTATTCACTGCTTCAGTAATCCATCACTATGTGGTAGCTAGTCCTATCTTTTCATGTCCTTGGTTTCCACTTTTTTCTTTCCATTTTAGTGAATGGCTCCACTCATTTGTAGATATTATTTATTGTATCTGGAATACTATGTTGTATTTTCACCCATTCATGACCTTCCCAGTGTGATGTAACCCTGTGTTCTGTTCTCTTGTAACAATTACTGCAAAAAGTTGTCTTTATTTATTATGTATTCTTCTTGATAAACTATGAGCTTCCCAAGAATGGAAACCATGTTATAATCTTCATTGTATCTATAGTCATATGTTCACTATGGAAGTATTTATTAATTTAACTTCATGATATGCTACTGCTAAGTATGTATTGAACAGAGTTGAAGTCTACCTCATAATAGGTAGTTTCTGCTTTTCAAAGTCAACACATTCATGTCATCTGTAAGAAAATGACTGCAAATACAGACCATCATAGTCAGCAAAATAACCCAACCTCAACAAGTTAAATATCACTGTGTTCTCTTATGTGATCAATCAATCAATCAATCAATCAATCAATCAATCAAGGAGTGATGGTGGAAAGCTGGGAGGTAAAATTTGAAAGATATGGAAGAGGAGAATGGGGAGGGTAGGGCAAATGGAGGCAGTAACAGGAATAAGAATAGTCAAAATATGTTATTTTCTTGGGCCAATATACTAAAATTAAGCTCAATCTATATTACTAATATATACCAGTTAAAAGAAGTTATATATTCATGGTAAAATACAGAAAAAATGTTAAGCAAAAAGAAGTACAACAAAAAGTACTCCAAATTTTTTTATGTATGTATGATACATACTTTCAGTAATTATTATACATAGAATACTTTAAAATATTGTATATGCATAGTATTTGCACATATACGTGTATATCTCAACTATATTTCTGAAAAATATTTTAGAAGTGATGGTTACATAGAACATATGTTTTGAAGGCTAATATCTTAAGCACAACCTGGTTTAGATTGAGAGCACTGGCCCAGGTCACTGGATGTTATTCCTGTTCTCTGAGGATGTACATAAGGACATAGCATAGATGAAGAAGCAACCCACTGGGTCCACGAATGGGGACAATTTAAGGTTACACTTTGATGCAAACTGCTCTTGTCCTGTCAAATCACTGCCTTCCATTTGGCATGATTCTTACTGCATGGGATGCACTATTGGAATTGGATTATGTTTGGCCATTTGCCTTGAAATTGATGAGTCACAACTGAAAGAGAAGTGAAATGTAAATAAGAGTCATGAGGGATCTATTTATAATTGCAGAGTTCATTATTAAACCATGGAGAAGTTGTGGATAGTTGTAATAGGTTTACTTAATTACTCGTGGGGATTTAGTAAGATAATACACGGTAAAAGCTCAGGGGAGCTTCTGAGAATGTACTGAGCAACAAAGAGTTACAAATTACTTGAGAAAATGTCAGGAAATTAATTTCACTGAGTAAAGTATGATATTGAGACTTTTGTTGAACTTTCTTTTTTGAAATTCTTATAGAAAGGCTCATCAGATAAAAGTATTTAATATATTCTGGATAAAACACATGAGCATGTTTTGGAATTCATTTAGTTATTTCATCATGTGTATGAAAAATAAGTCAGACAGAGGATATTTTTTTTTCAGTCAGGTTGATTTATGAAGCTGTAGGATTATTACATTGTAAAGTGCCATGGGTTATTTTCAATGTTGCGTTTTATAAAATCTTATACAGTGTGTAATTATTTTTGCTACTTACAATCTCATAGCCTGCCTGCCTCTCTCTCGTCTATTTGTAAAAACCAGCTAATAACATACACTAATGGCATATTTCTTCACCAGACCATTCTACACATCCCCAGTGTATTCTAGGGAAAAGTGGATTCTTAGAAATAAATCACTATGAACTCAAGGTAAGTATATCCTTCATTCAAGGTCTGCTTAGATCCCACAGACGCCTACTGACACTCCAACCCCAGACGACACGAGGCATATGTGACGGAGAAGGTGAAGGGGAAATAGAGTAGTTTTAAGTAAACTGTGGAAGAGACCCATGAAGGCGAGGGGCTTTGAATCATTAACTTCTTTAGCTTACCAGTAAGCTCCCATCTGGTGTGTGAGCAATCCAGAAGGAAGAGAGGGAGTTCCATAATCTAGAGAACTCTAAGATGATTCCACCCGTAGGCATATACTTTTCTTGCAGTGTGTGTCGGTTTAGGCAATCCCAATTACACAGATTTACAATTGACATTTTCTATCTTTAGCCATCATAAATATCCAAATGTCTTAACAAAATGCTTGAGAAACCATGATTCATAGCATATCCTAATGAATAGCGATAAATGAAAGACCAGAAGGTGGCAGAGCCAACACCTGTAATACTTTTAGCATAAGCTCTTGTCAAACACATGATGAGATGAAAACAATGATGCTATAGAGATCTGAAAACAACAGACTCCCTAATTTCCAAGAATAATATTTTAAATATGTAGTTACATTCAGTAATCATAATAACAAGCCTGTCTTAGGTAGCAAATGTTTAGAAACTTTGTTTAAAATTTTATAGTTGTATGGCTATTCATGGTAAATAAAATTAAATAAAATTCCTTGAGTAATTCAAATGAGAAACAACTAGAACACATGGGACTTGGTCACTACATCTGTCCTGCTTCTTTTTGCTGTTGTTCTTTCAATATTCATTTGTGCAGTAGTTTCCCCCACATTGCTGGATGAAGACTAGCACAGGCAGAAGGGCTTCTCTCATAGCTCAGGTGGCAGAATGTTCTTATGTAAGTTTAAGTTGTTAACAGTTTCATGCAACCTTAAGTTGTAACTTTCTTGATTTAGAAAGCTTAAATCTCCTGGTCCGGCAAGCAATCAGCACTCCAAACTTGTAATATTCAATCTTTTCTTTTCACCCAGCTAATACCTGGTACAAGAGAGAATCTGTAAGAAAGGGTGATTTTATTTTTCCCCCTGGGTATTGAGGTTTCTTATTATTTGGCCAATGAAAGTAAAAGAATAAAGGACATTACCACCTGACTCATATTGTCATAAGATTGTATATATTAAAGCTCCTCTATGATCTTTAGAGACATCACCACAGGACACCTCGGTGCCATCACCTTCACAAGGCCAGGGAGTCTCTCAGTCTTTTCTTAGGCTCCTTTTGAAGAGGACTCCGGACTAATATTCCATATTTCACCTGGGTCTGGGATTTAGAGGCCTCTCAGAAAGAGAGCACATGATTCCCAGCAAGGAAACCCCCTCTTCAGATACAGAACCCTGTAGCCATCGCCTGGGTCTCATACTTCTGTGTTGTCAGGTAGGAGGCAGACACCAAGACCCTCTTAAAAAAGAATGCCTGTCAAGCTGGAGCAGGGCTGGCAGTGGAGCAGGCCCTCATGCCTCTGCATTCCTTGGGCAGACATGGTGGGGATCATGCTCACTGCACCCTACGAATCTTTCCAATGTTCATAAATTCTTCTTAATTTCTAGAAAGTATCTTTTTTAATACCAGATGTGGAAGAGAAATTTAACATTTTGGTATAGTTATTCTGCTCATAGCTTTCTTTGTGTCTAATATTTATCATTTTTTGTGCTATTGTAACTGTCTCATGCTGAAAAGTACTTTTATTAATTTTATCACTTTCTCCAATGGGATAGAAAAGATGTAACTTTAATTTCTGAAATATAAATTCATTGAGTTCTGTTTTTTTTGGTCTACTTTGTGCCTTAGTCATCAGTTAAGAATCTCAAAGGAAAGCCTGATTGCAAATAACTTGGCAAAGAGCTCTTACCTTTTTGAATTTGAGATCTGATGGGCTTTAAAATAAAGCTGGAAGGGTAAATCAATTGCTCTCAATTAGGGACAAGTTTCAAAGACACAGGGATGAGGTCAATGTAATTTAAAACACTTTAGCTTGCAATAGTTTGTCTTTTTTTATAACATTTATGTCTCTCATTTAATTTTTCTGAACTGCAAGTTCATCCCTTTTATTATAAGCTACTGGTTGATAAATTAACATTTCTGCTATATTCCAGAAGAAGTAATTCTATTGGTTTAATACATTGCTATTACTTTAGCTTCTGAACAAATATTTACACACCATGAAAGTGACTTCAACTTGCAAGTCTCCAATTTTCAATTAATTTTGCCTTGTGTCCATGGCTTGTGCTGTTCTGATACTGGCTTCAAAGCACTATGAACAACACTATTGCAGTTATTTAGAGAACAGACAACAGCTGTTCTTGTTCTATTAGACTTAAAGAGTGACAGAATAATGAATACAGGTATAGCTTAGATAGATTTAAAAGTGATTAAGTGAAATTCTTTTGAAGTGGGAACATACTAGCTAGGTTATATTCAATTTTGCTACAAACAATATTATTTTCTAAAGAAAACATTTTGCTCCTTAGTTTTCAAGCAATGCCTACACAGCAGTATGAACACAGAGAAAATTTAATTAAATGTTCCTAACGGTGTTTAATTGACCTACAAGACTTCAGAGAATTAAAAATAAATCCTTCAAGAGATGGTCCCATATGAAATATAATTCTGGTAATATGTGAATACATTGTATTTAGATTATCACAAAGATCAGCTTCATTAACAGTAGGTTTCAGTCAAGATACATTTTTCTTTTCTGGATAAATTCACAATGGTGGGTATATTCACAACATATCAAATAGGTTTGTGGATTTTGTCCATTAAATAATGCTAGCCCTTTGGAACCTAGTGAGTACTTGCTAAGTATCAAGTACTCAGGACCATATTTATTGATTTACTCATTTATTTAAAGACAGCCCAACATTTCATGAAATGTTGAAGGAGTTTGATAGTACCAATATAGTGCAGAAACTCAGCTCTTTAAGGAGAAAGTCAATGTCCAGAACACAAGAGAAAACAATATAAAGAATAAAGCTAGCTACTAACAAAGTCACTCAGGTAGCTTTACCTTTATGATAGAGAAAAATACCAGGGCAAGGTATGTAAGCCATAAATAACTGTTACTATTCATATTAGATGTCTTAAGAAAAGTTTGGCACAGACATAAGTGAAGTAATTTTTCCAGGGCTTTACAAAGATAATAAGAGTATTTCAAATGTAAGAGTTAGCTAAAGTATCACGTAAAGACTAATTAAAAGCAAGACACCTAGAAAGGCATTTCTTCAGAGATACAGATATAACAAATATGAAAAATTTCAACTCTTTATGAGTCTGCACAGCTAGAGGGCACATATGTCTAAAGTTTCTGGCAGCAGGAGATGATGTTTCAGTTGTAGCAAGAAATGTCATCATAGAGACATTAAACTGAGCTAACAGATAATAACGAGCAAGAGAGATCATAACTAGATAACACATGCATTTAAAAATAATTTGTAGGAGTTACACATTTACTTTATCATTTGTTATCTTACTCTAAATTTTAGTCCTCTAACTTATTTATAGATATACCAATTTCTCAGTAATATATAATGAAGAATAAAGCTTTCTAAAAATAAATTATCTTAGAATTAGGTAAATTTAAAAAAGGCATTATAGATGTAAAACAGACTCCCACCATAATTTTCTAATAAAAATATGTACTTGGGCATAGCAGTAGCCAGCTGTGTGTCTCAGTACCTACACTGAGGTAATATGGCAAAAATCTTTGTGTTCACCTGCTTGGTATGAGGAACAGTGAGGTGTGTGCACATGTGTCAGTGTTATTCATGTTATGCAATGAATGTATTATATTCTTGTGTATTTATAA
The DNA here is from genome assembly GCA_004027025.1 of Myocastor coypus. Lineage (NCBI taxonomy): Eukaryota > Metazoa > Chordata > Mammalia > Rodentia > Myocastoridae > Myocastor > Myocastor coypus. Next base: position 39,700 of record PVJA010013083.1, read on the forward strand.
ATTACATGTTTTCTTTTAGAAATAGCCCAATTTGATACAAAGTCACATGAACATTGGCTTTTGTAAATTTGGGAAGAGGTTGAAAGTGAGTTATCAGTTTATTCAGCTACCCATGATGCCTGGGATCATGTAAGCCAAAGAAGTTAGCAAGCTGTGGCTGATACAGAAGTCAAGATGAAGGCCTTGAGTTAGATTAGGAGGAACACAGTATTGCACATCAGTATTTGACTAGTCAAAATGATTCAAAGTGATCATGTATACCTGAAAAATCCAGCATTAAAACTAGACCAGAAAATGTTACTAGGCTTTTGCCAGGGGTGAGTGAGTGAAACCTATTAGGCAGAATGCCAACACTATGAATCAATATTGGAAATGGCTCATAACAGACAATATGGTACAAGGTGTTTTGAAACACACAAATAAACATTAAGTAAAACATTCCATGTGCATTGATAGAAATACTCAAACATGTATTTACCATAGGATCTCACTAGCTGCACTAAAAGCAGCTATGGAGATAGCAGGACTCTGTCATTCTAATTGTCAGAAGGTAAAGAATTTATGGAGAAGTGACAGATGTGGCATTGAGATTTTTAGAAAAATAGTGACAGTCAAGAGATTTAATTTCTTTCAAAATTGTCTAAGGCCAACCTGGACTACTTAGTGAGATTATGGGTTAACCAACCAACCAACCAACCAACCAACCAACCAACCAATCAACCAACCAACCAACCAACCAACCAACCAACCAACCAACCAACCAACCATACAACCAACCAACCACCCACCCAACCAAATAAACAAGACTATAGTGAATCCTCAACACAAATGAAGCTAGACGTGGTCACATTTTACAATAAAAGGAAAGGCAGGTAGATATTGTGGAGGAGCTATGTAGCAACTATGATGTCATTTTCAGTGCAAAGCATTGGATGACGGTTGTGACTTACTGGATCCTAAACATGTCAGGTATAAATAGTTGCATAGTTCACAAAGAAAATAACAAGCCAGGCCAGGTGTGGTGATGCATGCTTATAATTTCAGCACCTGGAAGGCTGACATGGAGGACTGCTGGGGTTTTGAGGCCAGCCTAGGTTACAAAGTGAGTTTAAGGCCTGTCTGAACTGCTAGTGCAACCCTGTTTCAAAAAGATAAAAAGAAAACAAGTTATAAGTCAAAATATTGCAGAGAAGCTTTCTCAGAGGGTTGGTACTGAAACTGGTAAAAGGATCAATTCCAACAGAGGAAGAATAGTATGTACCTGCCCGAAGAACTCTGCAAAAGAATTGCAGAGCAGTCTAGTGAGCAGACAGGTGCATCATCACAACAACCTCCTAAAACCTCCTAAAACAAAAGGAAGGCCACCAAGATGTTACTCATGTCCTACCAAGGAAGACAGGAAAATAAAACACATGTGCTGTCAGATGATACATATATATGGAATATGATGTTTTCATATGTGAAAACTGGCTCAGGTGTGATAAATGAAGCAAAGATCATTTCTGTGGGACAGTTTATTTGTATTCTCATTGCAGTTCACTCAAGAATCTATTTCTATTGTTTTTTAGAGTTACAAAGTGAACTGTTGGTGTGGAAAATGTCAATTGTTTCTCCTAAAAATTCACTACATAGTTCATGTTTTATTTTACTAATATTTCATTTTACTGCTAAATGAACACTGGATTATACAATAGGAAGCTCTCTACCACAGAGAAAGACACGAGAGGGTACAAGCATGGCTTAGAATACAAAAAGGAAAGCTAGGCATGTGTGTTGTCTCTGAGTGTCACTTGTCTACGGAATTTGCTGTTGTCTGTGTGAAGACTGCCTTAGGTGTCATAATTGAAGAAAATATTATATCTGTGGCTTTTGTTTGTATTTTCATTGTATCCCAAACGCAAATTTATTTCTACTGCTATTTTTCAGATCTTGTAAGTGGGTACATAGTTGACATTGAAAATATTATGTATTCTACACAGTCATTTCATATTAAAATTTAACTTTTTATTGTATTGATATTTTATTTTTCTGTGAAATGTGTATTGTATAATAAATAAAAATGTTAAATTAAAGTTAATAATACATTGATAGAATTACTCCTAAAAATAAACATGGGCATTATTCACTCCCCTAACCTGCCTTTAGAAAAATTTACTGTGAGAATCTTTTCTTTTTTTTTCATTTTATGTATCTGGTACAGGGTCCCCCTACACAGCTTGGACTTGTAGTGATCCTCCTGTTTCCAGCCTCCCCCCACTGTGAGAATCTTTAAACTGCTTGCTTTACAAAACAATCAACCTTCTCACAGAGTTGCAACTACCAAGATATGAAAAAGGGGCATAAGAGGCTCAGCAAAGGCAAGAAATCTGAAAGGTAGGTTCAGTCTTGATATAGAAAAAGTTCATTGTAACTTATCAAAGCATCTCAAGAAAATCTTTGCTTGGATATTGTTACCTTTATTTTTATACTTGGGTAAGACTCAGACAAGGAATATTTTTAAATTAACTATAAGGAGATTTTATAAATAGTACCATTAAATACCAGTGATTAGGGGATACTGCCTGAGCTGAAAAAGAAAATTCACCTTAGTAGACAGTGTAGGTGGAAAACTGTGGAAGGAGGAGTAGGAGGGGATAGGAGCCTCCTGTCCTTTATAGCTGTGAAGATAATTTTCTACACTTTTAAAATATCTGTTCCATAAAAGACAACATGAAGAAATTGTTCTTACTATGAAATTTCTTATATGACTTGGGCTGAAGCTATTAACCTGCAGTACTTTAAAGGCCTCATCTGTACAAAAGGATGTTGATTCAGTTTCCTAAACACCTGATGCCTTAAATCTGAGTCTGTACTATTATTTCACATTCTTTTGAATAACTTGGTTTATACTTCACTAATTTTTAAGAATATCCAAGGATAAATTTTTTCATATGGATTTATGAGAAAATGCTATTTACACATGTAATATTGAGGTATTTAAAGAAGTGTGGCAATCTGAGAATTTTTCATGAGTCCTCAGTGCACTGGGAGTACTCTCCTGGCTCCCACGGGTGGAGGTAGTGCTGGCTCCTGATCTCAGGGCCAGTAGTGGACAGCCAGCCCCATACCAAGAGACTGATGCGGATATTTCTGCACTAATTCAGGAACTAACATAAAAAAGATACCCAGGGAATTCATGGTGTAAATGAGATTCCTGGCAAGTCCACACCATCTCCAAGTCCTAAAACTAAGAAACAGCTTATGGAGAATAGATTAAACTTGTTTTTTAGCATCTCTTCTTCCTCCTCCTCTTCTTCCTCCTCCTCCCTTACCGTCCCTTGCTCTGACCCTAGACAGGACATACTGTTGACCAGAAGTAGAAATAGAAAAGAGAATGGTGGCCGACAGGAACTGGGGGATGCGAATGAGAGAAGTCTGGTGGGAAGCAGAGTTGAAGAGATTGAAATTGAAAAGTTCTACAGGCCTTTGCCACCACTAAGTTGCCACTAGTATATTATATATTTTAAAAAGATTAAGATAGTAAATTTCAGATTCTATGTATTTTACTATAATTGAAAATTACTAAAATAGCACATCTAGATTTCAATTTCAGCCTATATAGATACACTAAATAGACAAATCATATGCATAGTCCAACTATTAAAGTGTGTGTTTTGGATGTAATTTAGATGCACAGAACAAGCTTTAAGAAATTGTAACAAAGTGTGTGTAATGGTGGAGTTATTTACTGCTGGAGACTTTCACTGTGCATTGCGATTTCTTCTCCCTCAGCATTACATTCCCATTTAAGTATGACCCACCCTGAGCTCAACAAAACTGAGGAATATTCTGCAGATTGTTGCCTTCTGCATTTCTTTGCTTAATTTTTGCACCATGTGCTTTCATAGAGACCAGTTTGGTGCCTGCATTCATCACCAAGCTTTCACAAAACCAAGAAAACTTCTCTGCTAAGAATTCCAGAAGAGAGGCCAGGGAGATAGCTCAGTAGAGTAAGCACTTGCCTGGCAAGCACAGGGTCCTGAGTTCAATCCCTGGTATGACACACACACACACACACACACACACACACACACACACACACAATTTCCAAAGAAGGGCCAGCCAGATAGCTTAGCAGACTAAAGCGCCTGCTTAGACAAGTACAGGGACTGGAGTTTGATCCTGGCATGCTGTGCCAGGCCTCTCCCCAGGGGTACAAAGAGATAGTGGTTGAGACTGGGCATGGTGGCACACACCTGTAATCCAGCGCTTGGGAGGATGAAAACAGGAAGATCACTATGAGTCAGATCTGTGTAGTGAGACCCTGTAGGCCTTGTGCTAAATACATTAAAAAAATAAATAAAAATAAAATTCCATAAGTACTACATGCTACAGCTCTGGTATACTTTGTAATATTAATCTGGTATTATTCATACTTGAGAATGTTTATCACAATCCAAAACTTATAATTTATTATGATTTTTGGCACGAGGAATTGAAGTCAGGACTTTACGTTGGCCAGGCAGGTGCTGTGCTACTGAGCTACCCTACCAGCCCTGAAACCCAGAATTTAAATGATATGCAAAGAAGCAAAACTCATTAATTTTCTTTCCTTGTGAAAACTTTTGTTTTTCTTGTCATTAATGATTGTGGTAGAATATCTCAAAAGGTGATGATCTATAATCTTAAATTCAAAGATAGGCTGAGATTGAAGATACTCAGATTAAAATAAAAGGATATTTAATGTTCTTACAATGGAATCTGGTTAAAGCAATTAGTGTATGACTAGATCAAGAATACATAAATACTTAATAGAAGAGTATATAGGCCTTTGATACTTGCTTTTCAGAAATAATTAGGACAGCATACAGGATCCTTGTCATGGCTGGGCTCTAAGAAGGCCTGAGGAGCCTCCGGTGTTCGGCGGATGACTGACCTACAGAGGTTCCTAGCTGATTTACTCTGGGGAACAGATCTTGCTCTTAGGAATGGGCCAGTCTGGTGGCAGCGGGTCACTGTGGGAGCAGCTTGGAAATGTGCAGCTCCAGTTTCAGCTCCTCTGTGGACTCACCTCCTGAGTGCCAGGACATAAACAGCTTTTCTTCCACCTCCCAGGACATTTCCTGCCTTGGAGCCAGTAGGACATGAATGGAAACTTCTAAACTGTGAGTCCAAATAAGTCTTTTTTCCTTTAAATCACAGGTGTTGGATAATTTGTCCTAGCAACAAGACAGTAACTAAGACAAAGAGGAAAATGGCAAAATCTTTCCTATCTATCACTATACTAAGAATCCTATCTGATTTCCTGGGAACCCT